>WUQG02435517.1:0-13986 GCA_011317285.2 Androctonus mauritanicus
CATTCTATCCTCAACAGGAGTAATTCTTCACACTCTACACAAAAACCTCAAAACACTAGATCTACACTCCAAAACATACATAACACTACAAGAGGCATCACTACTCAATACATGCAACATAGTAAGAAAGTTTTTCAGCTCTAACACAAACAGTTAACACACAACTAAACATCTCAAGTAGCTATGTCTGGACTCTTATCCGACACAGCACTTTGCTCTGGAGTTATTCCATGCTCACATTGATGTACTCCATATAATAATTTTATGTAGTATAATATAAATTTAAATAAACCTAATACAATACTATCATTTGTCATGGTTTTAATTAGTTGAAAGAGTGATAAGAGAGAAAAACACTAATCACATACAAAGCAGTCATTAGATCACACACAGCATACAAGCTATCATATTCTGTAATTAGATAGTGTATGATGTGATATTTTTTTAAAAAGTTGCTATAAAACATGCACTAATGTTTTACTTTAACATTAGTTGTTATGCAGCACTAATATTAAAACTTTAGGTTTACAGCACTAATGATAGACTATAAAAAAATTTTAGACAAACAACAATTTCTAATAGGTCAACTTAATTTGACATCAAATTGGATGGACTACAAGAATCCTTTACAAAATGCATAACTGACATTAAATATCAGAATTTTGGAAAAGCAAACCACTAATGTGGCACTAATAACTCAATATAGATTTTTTTTAAATTTTTAGGAGGTTTTGCCATACTTAATGTAAATACAATTTTTTCTTGAAATATTTTATGAAATTTAGTAAATATTTAATAAATTTAAAAACAAGATGCATACAAGAATCTTTCTAAAGTGTGTAATTAATGGTACTAATGTCAGAATTTTACAGACATCTAGTACTGACTATAAATTTTTTTAAAATTTTAAAAGTAGATTCATCCATCCCAACATAAATAATAATACAATTTTTATGTATCTCAATAGATATTTCTACACTTAAAACTTACTTTTTGAAATTAAACATTCAGAAAATATTTTAAAATAATTGATTCAATAAACTATCAAACTAGTTCATTTTTTTAGAGTAAATTCATAAAAGATATTTAGAGTAAAACAGAAGTTGTATTTCAGATTTTCATATTAAAAGAATAAAATACAGGTAACCCTTGTATAACACAATATATAGGTTCCTAAAAAACATTGTGTTTTGTGAAACTGTGTAATATGAGATCTGGAGTCAATATAAAAAAGGAAGTTATGTTCCAAAACCAATTAAAAATAAATAACTTTTTTTTAATTCCACATAAGAAACTTAATTTTTATTAAGAATACTAATAATACAAAACACAAAGAAAAAATTACACATTCATTTAATAATTATATCTTCCTTACTGCTGTTCAGTTAAAATGAAAACATTTTTTCTTTTTAACAATGTCAACTTCACTTTCTGAACATTTTTCTGCATTTAAAGTTTGCATATCTTCTGCTCTTGTTACAAAATCTGTAATCATGGTTTGTGTTGTTTGCTTGTTTTTACACTGTCATTGCAAATTTTGCAATATGGGGATAAGCAATTTTATAGCTCCCTTTTGAATTTTTGGCTTTTTCAGCTGAAGGTATGGGATTCAATAAAAATGATTCTAGCTGTTTGGCTAACTCTTTAGGCCTTCCTGCAATTTTTTAATGTAAAAAATTATTAACTTCACAAATCTTACCAGCATTGCTATCCTTAGAATCAGTTTGATTTACTTTGGATGCCATTTCCACCAAATCTGTTTCGCAAATTATTTCTTCCACTAGTAAATCTTGAACATCCTCAATACTAGTGAAATTGCATTTATGATTAATTTTAGCAAAGTATTTCCCAATGATTGCATTTTGTGTATTTATTGTATGTCCATAATATGGATTTACAAAAATTAATGAATATGTTTCATGCTGTAGCAGTGTAAATAATTTTCTAAATATGTTAAGTAAAAATCATGTTATAGAAGTACAGTGTTATAAAAGAGTTTCAGCAATTTTTAATCATGTTACAGCAAAACACTGGTTATAGAAACCATGTTATACGAGGCTTACCTGTATGTAATTTCATCTCAAATCATTGATAAATTATAAAAAAATGCAATCTATCTGTCTATAACAATTATTATTGATAGATTGAAATAAATATTTTATTGTATAATAATCATCATCAAAAATACATGCTACAAAAATAGTATTTAAAAGGATTGATTAAAATGTATTTCTAATATTTTTCCATTAAAACAAGTATCACTTAATATTCATACTTGCATTAGATGGAGATGCAATGTAATTCATGTTTTCTATTTAAAGAAATGGGGAGTGCATCTGCATGTATGTTTAAACGTGCATTGCATTGTTATTAAATAGTTGATACTAATGATTTTGAAGTTGGATATTACTGTGTAATTTGTTTTGAAAGTGAGGGAAAAAAGCAGGTTAAGTATTCATCAAACTGTGTATGAAAAATTAGAAAACCAGCATAGAAATTTTTGATTATAAAAAAAAACATGAGAAGAAACATTTGAACTGAAACATTTATAAGGGAATAAATTTTTAAAAATGAAACATGGATTTTGCATGTAAAGCATTCAAATAAAATTCTTTTGCTGTTCTACTATCTTATTTGCTTTTCTAGTACTATGTTATTTTTCTTGTTTCTGAAAATTAAATTTCAGTTAAAAAGAAAAAGAATTGAAGACATTACTAGCATCCAGGAAAATGTGATAAGACAGCTTAAATTATACTGACCACCTCTTCCAAAGTTGTGTATTGGGGCCAATCTATATATACTTGTCTTAAAATTTTTAAACAAAGTATACCTTTATAATACAATGCACAGAATCCAAATTATATTATATTGTGATAAAGGAAGGATATTCTGGACTATTTTCGATATTCAAATTTTATAAATATATTTAATTCATTTAATAATTATGGGAAATAACTGTACAACTGAATTCTATCACATATTCTATCTGAATTCAATCTATACAAAATCACATTAAAATTAACATGCAATTGTATTCTTTAAAATTTTTATTGATACAGTGTACTCAAACTTTTAAAAATTATTATTATATACATAAAAGAAAACAGTGTTTTGAATAAAAGATAATGCTGCCCAATTGTGCTTCAAACAGAATTTGTTATAACAAATTGCATTTAGTTATATTAAATTCATCTATTTTTATATCTATCTATAGTTGGGAGATCATTTACTTTTTGCATTAGGTTTATTTAGGTTTCATTGTCCCTTTCTTCTCTACATTCTGAACTACTAGAACTACTATATTCATGCTGTTATGATTATATACTGAAATAAAGTTAATTCCTGAAATTTTTTGCAAAAATTAATTTTTTATAAGATGAACTATAAAATCTTAAAATTAAAAAAAATATTAAAGATATTACCAAAATATTGCTTAATTATATTAAAATAGGCAATATGTTTTTATTAACCATTGATTTTATTTATTTATTTTTACTGTATTTTTGTAAAAAAATAAAATACCAATGTAAACGAATGTTTTCCATTAAAATAGGCATGGCATTTTTATTGTAGCCACTAGTTTCTTGCAAAATTCCTGCTAAGCCTACTTTATCCTGTGACAGGTGGTCACAGGATAAAGTAGATCAGTGGTCTCCAAAGTGGGGTACGCGTACCCCTAGGGGTACGCAGAAAATTCTAGAGGGTACGCCACATTTATTGTGTCATTTTTTGGCGTTTATATTGCTAACATCTATAATATACTTACTATTTTTGCATATTGTAATATTTTTTCGTATGTTTCAAAAATAGGAGTTAAAAAAATAAAAAAGCACCAGAAATAATAAAAATCTCGAAAAATAAAATAGACTTATATCTCAACCATGTTTTCATTATAGACTTTTGTGGTACTTAGAAAATCGATTACAGCATAATTATTACGATTATCGTATTTATAAATAATTTTATTGTCATTTTTTGAGCTTTTTGCTTAAAAATTTCATAAAAAAAACGAAGGGTAAAAATTAAAAAAACAGCTAAATTTTAAACTTTTTATATATATTAGATATAATTAGGGGGTACAATTTATGATTATTCTCTTCATAAGGGTACGCGGTCAAAAAAGTTTGGAGACCACTGGTCTATTGTCATGCATCTGGCAAGTATGCATCTGCTTAAGAGTCTACTGTTACTATATACTCTACCTAGTGATATTTATTTACAGTGTTGATTTTAAATCTTTGCCAAGATGCCAAGAAATGATTGTACACTTTCAAGTAAAATTGCTTTGATGGATAAAATTAAAAGCCAGCCATTTAATACAAGCAATCGTAAACTTGTACACCAGCATGATATTTTGGTACACCAGTTATATCAATTGCTGATATAACTGGTGTACCAAAATCTGCCATAACACATCTCCTACAACAAGAAAATCAACTGCATGAGGAGTGGGCATTACAGAAAGAAATTCCAGTAACATTCAAAAGAAAGTATGATGAAGAAGCAACGCAGCAATGCTTCTTCAACTTCTGGATCCAGAAGTTGAAGAAGCATTGCTGCGTTGCTTCTTCAACTTCTGGATCCAGAAGTTGAAGAAGCATTAGAACAATGGTTTTCTATAATTAGTAGGCGAGGTGTGAATATCAGCAGCCCAGTGTTGAATGCGAAGTCAGAGGAGATTACTGAAAAGGTAATAATTAGGTACCTATTTTAATAAAGCATTAAAATAGGTTCCTAATTATTATTATTTTTACCTACTTATTTACCTATGTTTTATTTATTTCAGTTTAGAATTTATTATTAATTTGTTAAATTGGGCCAAAATGGATTAGTTCCAATGTGTCCCAATTAAGTGGAATTGACTGTATATGCCAGCTCATTGGAATGGTAGTAATTGTGGTTTTTAATGAGGATTTTTGTTTTGCAATTAATTTGCATATTTTCCACACTGGTATACAGACCCCTGGAATAAATGAAAAGTCTTTAAAAAGTATGAAGATCCACTTTTACATTTATATGTTAGATCATTTAATGTGAAGGTTAGATTCTTGAAAATTGCAACTTTAATTGAAATAACATTAACTGAAATAAGAAATCTCTTAGTCTTAGTGTTATAAGACTGGGTTGCATTCCTAGAGAACTTTTTGGTATTAAAAGAGCTATTTGATAATTTCTGGTATCTAATCAGTAGTGTATTGTTCCATAGTGGAATGGAATGAATTTAATTGTAAATTTCAATTGGAGAATAATTAAATCATGACATATAATGATTATTTTAGGAAAGAAAATTTTTTCTAATAAAAGACATCTTAGAATTCTTGTATGTTATGTCCATGATTAATTTTTCTTAACATCAGTTTTTAATCATTTGCTAATTGTAGTGCATTCCAGGCTTTATTATATATTGCTTATACATGTGAATGCCAACCAGATAATAGAGGAAGAGGATAGACAAGCTGGGCCTGGATCCCTTATATAAAGTTTCCTAGGAGTGTGATCCTAATTTGATCCAAGTCCTCTGTTTGAAAAATCTGAGTGTTTCCACCTGAAGAATCTGATTAATTGCCCTATTGCAATATGATTTAGCATAGTGTTCATAGATAGTATTGTATATATTTTGAATTAGTATTCATATAAAATGTAGTTGCTGATTTTCTACATTTTTTACAGTTAATACTATAAGATTCTAATTTGTTAATCTATGTAGTGAAACGTTTTTTTTATATTTCACTGCATAAGACTTCATTCCATTTCTTTGCCTTAAAGACTAATTTTTTGATAAATTAATTTAGGTTTGCTTGGGACTTAATAGCAAAACAATATTAAGTGAGGTGACATTACTGTATTTTGGTCTTAATTTACAAGGTTTCACATTCTCTATTTTATTATAATACAAATATCAAAAGTAAATATCTTTTATAATTGTATGTGTTTGAATAAAATAATATAACTTCTCCCAATTTGCATTTGCTTGAGAAGGAATACATTAATGCTGCTAAAATTTTAAAAGGGATAGGTGGGTATTTAAAGTTTAAGAAACACTATTTTATTGGAAAACAGAGATTTTATTTCATTAATACATCACATATCTTCTAAATATCTTAACTTTATTTATGGAAGCATCTTGAAGAAAATGCATTTATTCATTTTAATTGAAAAATATGATTTTATTAGGTAGAACAAATGGATTCAGGAATTTAATGTTTATTTAAGCTTTTGATATTTTGGATATAAAATATTTTCATAAATAGTTTGCTTATTGTTAATTTGATATAAATTTTAAAAATTTGAAAAATGGTTGCTTTATCTTTTCTTGTTACTGAATATAATAGGATTAATATCTTTATATTAATGATAACTGAATCTTTAATGCCAATGATAACTTTGCATTAAAGATGCCAAGTTATCAGGTTATTTTCATATCCTGATATAATTATCATTATCAGGATATGAAAATATCCTGATAATGATAATTATTCATTATCAGGATATTTTCATATTTTGAAATTCTTAGAATACCATCTCAATGAATAATTTAATTAAATAATTTTACTAAATAGATTTATTGCAAATAAAAATATTGAAAAATCTGAAATGTAATTTTTCTTGTTATGAATATTTTTATCAGGGTTTATTAAAAAAGGACTAATCTGAAATTTTGTTATGAAGGCAAAATCAATTATTATTTTTTTCATTTCTTAAGATTCTACTTTCTAATGATATCTATTAGGCTGCAAAATACTTCAATGTATATTTTTTTAGATAAATTTATTTTCTTATCCAATATGATTAGGGTAAAGTGGAAGAGTAGCTGATTTTTAGTCAGAATGAGACATAGACAACTTCAATTGAAAAAGTATTTAATAAATTTTGAGTAGGTTTGCCATCTCTCATCAGTTTTGTAAGAATAATCTGTTACAAAAAAATCACTTAGTGCAAATTATTTGCTTTATAAAATGCTGTATTTGAATAAAATAAGACTATTTATCTTTAATAAAAACCTTTATTAAATATGGTGCCCCTACCATATTTTTAAAAATATCGTGGAGACTTTACCACCATTTACAGGTTGGAACAGAATAGTTCTAAAGGTCAAACAATACATATGTTAAAGCAGCAAAAATGCATTATTTCTTTACTCTTTTCTTTTGAAATGAATTCTAATGAACAATATCTTATGAATTGAAAGATTTCTAATAAGAATATCTATTTATTTCAGTTTGGAACTTTCTGTGTCTGAAAGAGATTTGTGATTTTCATTTAGAAGATTGATATTTCTTAATGAGAATTGTATAAGCACAATGTTTCATATGTTTTGATTATCTTTATGAAATTGTTGTTCCTGTCAGCCATATTAGTGAAATCATTTACTGAAAACATATATTTTCTTAACAAGCACCAATAAACCAATAGATTATTGCTGACAAAATAATGCATGTTTAACTCACAACCATTATTTAACCACTTTGGAAATTGTGTCAGAAGTTGAAATTTCAATTGGGGGATTGTCAGTAGTTCCCCAATTGAAATTTCAACTTCTGATACAATTTCCAAAATGGTTTTAAATCTATTGCACATATTATTTGCATTGTACAAGCATAGCTCACTTTTCAGCACTTTGCTAATATGGCACTTCTCAATTATATTTCATGTTTTGTTTTATATATCAAAATGAAAATTAGCTGCAAAATAATACTTAGGTTTTATATTTTTATATACTTATTCTAAGTTAAGACACAGATGGGCCAGGCCAGGAGCCATCCTGAAAAAGTGAAGGTGTGAGATCTGAAATTGAACCTGGATCTTCCAAGGTAATACACAAATGCTTAAAACACTGCCACCTGATAGTTTTTTATCCTAGTACTATTGTGCATTTAATGAATAATAGTCTAAATATGTTTTTAGGGTTTTATATGCTTTAGAAATTGAAAAAAAGGCTGTGATTGCATTACAGTAATGATCTGGAATGTAACTTCTATAGTGATGAAGTATGCCTATATTTGTTGATATTGAGTGATTGATATGCTTCTCTTTGTATTATTGCAACCACCATAAAAATTGGGATTTTTTTTGTAGCTGTATCATATACTTGCTATAGCATTATCAATATCCCTGATAATTTCTGAAACAAAACCAAAAATTTAATATTTGTATGTTTGTCACATAAATAGATATTTTAAACTATTATATAACTAAATACATATTACAAAGTTACTCTTGTATTGCTATAGATAACTTAAATCATAGCTTGTCAGGCATATAGCATACAAGAACATAAATGTTGCCATCTTATGGAATGCTCATTTCCCTTCATGGTTGTGGATTTTCAATTGCAAAATATTAATATAAGAATATTAATATTATATATAAATTTATTTATACTAAACCTCCTTATAATTAATTCTAAAATCATTATTCAATCTTTTCTTGTATTTTCAATTTATATTAAATTTAGTAATTCATGATCAAATTGGGAAAAAATATCTATTATTTTGTGTGTTAGCTGAATTTATGATTTAGATTATAAAGTTTCCATCATATTGAGATTCTTCCAAACAAATGCTTTAATAAAATTATTTTTATTCAAAAGTTCTAGTTTTAATTTTATCAATTGTAATATTAAATGATATATACATGTAATTAATTTTATATACATAATATAATAAATTATATGTATACTTATAATTAGTTGTAAAATTTATTAAAGGTTTATGTACAACAGAAAGAACACTCCAAAGATCTAACATCTACAGTAAGAATTGCAAAAATGAGTTTAGTAGATTTAGCTGGATCAGAAAAAGCAAAGGTAGCTTCAGGTGCAGCAGCGAGACTCAGAGAAGGAGCTAACATTAACAAATCATTATTGGCCCTTGGAAGTTGTATTAATGCCTTAGCTGATAGAAAGGTAATAATTTTATTTTTACATTTATATTCATTTTATATTAATTTTTTAAAATAAATTAGAAATTTTGAGTTTTATTTCTTTTTCTTTAACCTGAAACTAAGATGCTATTTATTTTGTGTCTTTTAGTATGTTTAAGTTAGATTATTATTCAGAAAGAAATTTATATAAAGGTAAAAAAAGTAAAGGGATATTTTGTATATGTAAGGGGAGTTTTGTATATTTTTGTTTTGCATAAAATATATGATGTAGTTATACTGAAAAAGAATTAGAAACAATGAGAATTATATATAATTAATGATTGTCCTTTGTGAGGAATGGAATTCATTACTTTTCTGAGATTCACATTGCATTGTTTATCAATTGAACATATTTAAAGGCATAATTTTGGAAATTAGCAGATGTTATCACAGGTTTTTTGTTTTTTTATGTTTGGTCCTTAGGATGCAGGTCTTAATACATTTATAAAATATAATTATCAATATAAGATATGTCTTAGTTATACCAAAGAATTAAATTCATTTTATAATATAAACAACAAAGAATTTTATGAAAAATTTATAAAATTGGTTTATGAAAAATTCACTACATTGACGAGTTTCATTTTATCCTGAACTGATGAAAATCTTATCAGGAACTGATATTGGGAACTATGAATATAATTTACAGAGCATTATTATTAATATAAAATCTCAAAGAAAATTGAATTAAAGAATAGCTAGTTTCTTCTCAAAGAATTATGATTAAATGTTGTTACAAATTTTAAATAATATGATTAATAATTTCTAATTTATAAATCTTTTAGGGATAGTTTTTTGTTAGATTTATATAAAAATGAGTATGAGTGCAGTATAGTGCAATATTATAAGACTAGTCACAGACTAATTAGTCTTATTGATAAGATAAAAGAAGCTTAACTAAAGCTTACAGTTCTATGAGCCAATACACACATTAATAGTCATATGTTTAAATGTGTCAGATGAAGTGTTTGCTCTTTCTGTAATCATGGTTAAACAATTTAAATAGAAGAAAAATTTATTACTGCTCATTCCAGAAAACAAGCTTTAAAAAGTTGACTTGATTTTATATTTAATGGGAAGATGTCAGTGGCATAACTACAGTGTAAGGTCCTCCTGACAAAAATAAGATCCTTTATTTACTTAATTTGAGTAATTTATGAATTAATTACCTTGTTAAAATTTGCCAAATTTAAATTAATATAAAAATTATTAAATATAATATTTATATATTATAAAATATTAAAATAAATTTTATTACAATTTAATAATAATTAATTTATTAACATAAGATTACTGATAAAAATAAATTCAATTTTTATATATTGTAAATAAAAAATTCAAGTAAATCTGTAAAAATATATTATATATTCCTTATATTCAATTATTCTAATTTTGAATTATCCATTTGGACCATCACTAGACTCAACTTATGGATATATATTTACCATGAAAGCCCTTGTTTAATTATGTTACTAAACAGAAGCTGTATGGATTAAAATGTATAAACATAAAATTCATAATATCATAAGAGTAATAGAAAGAAACTTGATAATACAATCTATATTCTGATAGCAATTTTCTGCAAGGAATTTTTGAAATATATAGTCCAAAGCGTGTATGTTAACCTTTATATACTTTAAAGAACCAAGTCCCCTCTCTTTTTGAAGACTCATTTCTATTAAGTTAAGAAGACAAATATTTGTAATTAATATTTTAATTAACATTTTTTTAGTTATTTTAATAATAATAAAACATATATAGTAAATGATAAGGTACCTCTTCAAAACAGATTGTTTTGACAGATTTGATTGTCATTTCTTTCTTGGATATATATATATATATACATAATGGGATTAGGTTCAATATAATACATGAATTTCTATTCCACTATACAGTATGTTTAATTCAATTACATTTTTAGAAAAAGGATATCAAATGAAGACTATTCTTGAAAAATAAAACTGTATTTGTTAGCAATAGAAATGTTAAGAAATTTAATCCATAAATAAAAAATTAGAAATCAGATTTCAGTTTAAAAATATTAATAATTATTTCATTTCCTTCTATACAGGGATAATATAGTCAACTATAATACATAACAAGTCATAAAAATAATATCAGATATAACAAATAACAAATTTTTTACTGCACTCCCTGACATATGTGACTGACTTGTAGATTTGAGAACACCAAATATTCTTGATATCTGAAAAGATTATTGACAATCTTTTCCATCAGAAATATCATTGGATCATATATCTATCCATCAAAATGACTTCATGTAAATCTTATTTGATTTAAATGACACTTGCTAGTCAATCAAATGTGCTAAAAAATGAACTTTTAAAATTTCAAAATTATCAATTTCATTTTGAATTAAATAGTAGAAATAAAATTGTAGGATTAATTCATCAATCTTAATTATCTTGGGAGTTTTTGATATTCAGAAAATTATAAGTGGGTATGTAAAACATATTTTGTTTTTGCTTATTTGTGTGTTTTTGCATGCATGTGGTGTGTGTGAGTGAAAGTGTACACTTGAGAATTTTCAAATGTGTTTTTGCTTTTTTTCATATTGAATGTTTTTAAATAATACAGACTATAATTATTAGGATTTTAATTTTATTCCATTAATAAAATAGATGTTAATAACAATTCTGATCCTAAATACAATGTTCTCTTATGGCAGCAATTAACCTTTTAAAAATGTGATTCAAATTGTGTCGTGAGCAGTTCTTTGCCACTATTATAAAATTTTAAATGAATATGTAGAGAGATATATTAAAAAAAAAAAAAAAATGAAATTGTTTATATTGCTTGAGAAAAGCTATTTTTTCTTTTTTAATTAAAAAACAATAGCTTTAATATAATAGTAAAAAATAAAACTTTATAGATGGTATGTGGCTCCATGATCCATTAGTTGAGAAACACTGTCTTAGGGAGAAAAAAGGATTTGATTTATAATGGTTCTCCAAAAATTAATTATAAGAGTTCATGTTTGTGATTAAATCTTGTTCTAAATATAAGTTCTAGTTTTCCATTTTGTTTTGAAATGTTCAATAATGAAATTATAAAAAATATTTATTTTCCATCTTTATTTTTTTAGTACTTGAAATAATATTTTTGTACTTATTTCTGCATTAAATTTTATTTTTATTAAAAAAAAAAAAATTGTAAAATCATGCTGCCTATCTCTGTCTTTTGTATTATTTTTAAATTAATTTTGAAGAAATTCAGTCAAGAACCAATGCTATTGAAAGTGACATAACAATTATGCATTCTTAATATAATTATTTTCTTTCAGAATAAATTAAACCATATCCCTTATCGGAACAGCAAACTTACAAGAATTTTAAAGGATTCTCTTGGTGGTAATTGCAAGACTGTAATGATTGCTGCTATAAGGTAAGTTTCAGTAGTAATATATTAATTGTATATTCTTTGACTACTACAAAATACACAAAAATTGTTGATTTTAATATTCTGAAATTTTTGATATCATAATTATGAATATTTGGCTAAAACTCCTTAATTATCATTTTATATTTAATAATTATATTATTAAAAACTGAAAACACAAAATAAATCAGATGTTTGATTTTAAATATACAAAATATAGTTTGAAACATAATGCATTTATAAATTTATTTTTAATTCATAACTTAGTCTTAGGCTGAATCAGGAATACCAAATGTACATTATTTGCTATATTATGTAGTATATGCTAATAATTGGATCAGTTATGAATTTATTTTGGTAATTTGTATATGCTAGTTCTTTAGTTATGAAGAAGTTCAGTTCCAGTAATTTCAAACTCCACTATCATAAGTTGGAAACAGTTAGAAATTGAAAATGCTAAAATTTATGGATTATCCATTACTAATATTTATTATTATACTCCACTTTATTGTTCAAATTATTTGCCAAATTAGTTCAATTAAAATGGAACTAAGCCTAAGCTTAATGAACACAAAAATAAAGAATCAGTCACAAAAAAGATGCTTTCCATATATCAGATTACAGAGTCAGGGAATTGAACCCAAGTCAATTGCATTGACCAATAACAGAATTTATCAATATTGCCTTTGTAATATGAGTTGGTCATGAGTCAAAACAGTTATAAGTCAGACTAATTATATAATAAATACCCAGTATAATACAAGAATTTTTGGTGGCAATTCTGCCTGGTTGAAATAGCAGATAATACTTTAAATTATTAATTTTTCAATATATTTGTCATTTGTTGCTTTATCATTTCATTATTGTAATACACTAGGTCCCCGACTTATGTAGTAATTTGTCCCAAAAATTTCTGCATGAATCAAAATCTGTGCAAATCCAAAAATACTTAAATTTGATGTATAAATGGTGCATTAATAAACTAAATGGCTAAATGAAATTTATGGCGATACTTCAGCATAAATAAGAAAAGAAAAAGCTATAAGTGATATTTTTGCAAAAAAGTAAATAGTTTGCTGACTTTTTTCATTTTTTGTGGAAACTCAGCACAAATAAAAAGACTTGCACATGTGTGTATTCTAAACCATATAACTTGGGGACCTGCTGTATTTAAAATTATTATGCAATTATATGAATTTTCTTAAATTTAAAAATATACTGGCATGCTTTTTATGTGAAAATTTTGTAATTAGTGGAATTCCTGCAATGCAGAAAGATAGAATGCTTAGCTAGAGAAAATTATTTTTTTCCCACAAATTTTTGATGTTGCTCATTATAAGATGCCACATTTTAGAAGAAATAATATATTAATGAAATATGAAAACTTTGAAATTAATTTAACAATAATGAAATTTTTATAACTTATTGCAAATATTAATTACAAAATAGATTATCATCATTCATACAAGTCTTATCAAAATTATTAAATTCCTATCAGATGTATAAAAATATATAGAAAAATGTTATAATTGATACTTTGTTGCTTGACAAATAAAGAGAATGAAAAGTAACAATGGAGTATTGAAAAGAAAATACAGTCAGACCTCGTTATATGGTCACTCTCTTATAAGGTCACCCCGCTTATATGGTCACTTTTGGAAAGTC
>WUQG02435528.1:0-13984 GCA_011317285.2 Androctonus mauritanicus
TCAAAAACTAATATAATATATGATTACTTCATATGGTCAAGTGTCTGAACCAGTCGACTGTGACAGTTTGAAATGCGTAAAATTTCCAAAAGAATGTCTTCAAAAATTTCATTTTCGTTTATAAATTTAAACAATGTTCTCAGATATATTTGACTTATCTACCTTTATTAAGGAACTTCCAAAATTATAAGACGACGTTCAAACGTTCTTCTTTTGTTTTTGAATATCCTTCAGTGTTTTTTGCCTTTTACCAACCCGATAGCTCTTGCTGCTTCTATTAAAAGATATTCATACTTCGTTAAAATGAAAAAAGGGTTAAAACTTTACTTATCGGAAATAATAAATAATGCCAGCATCTTTTGCTGAGTTGTTGTTGAAATGGGCGACGTATCACAATGCCCACTTAAGATCCTCATCAGCATAAATGTGCCGAAAGAAATCTAAAGAGTCCACCTCACTAAATTGCTTACTATAAAATATCTCTACGGCATCAAACATTCAACTTCGGCGAATGTAATGTCTCGTTAAATTATGAATTTCTGTCAACAAAAGGGTTAATACCTTTTTTCTTCATTATAAAAAAATACGTTGATTAAGACTGGCTGCAACTTCATAAGTGATTCTACTGGTGGCGACATTAGTACATGAAAAAAAATCGTCGGATTAGTGCCACCTCACAATCACATTGATTTATGGAATCACTGTGAAACAACGTTGGAAGAAGTAAATTGAATAAATAACGTAATAACGAGAACTATCACAATCCTCCTGATAATGTGCTCACGAAGTTCCAGAAGGAACAGGCAGACACAGAAATAGCTATTGAGGAGCTGAGCCTAGGCAGTAATGTTAAGTCTGGACGCAAGAAGAAATACTTCAACGAGGTATATCGTGTTTAAGAAAATGGTGGCACGGCGATGAAGGAAGAAATATTTCTTTACTTAAATACATGGGCAGCTTTGCAACTACGGTGTCTTTTCAATGACCCTCATTTTACAAATTTGAAGTATCAATTCAAAAATGTTTGATATCACTTTGTATTTACTTTAAAACGGTTGCGAGTTAGTTTTTGGGAAGAAGGCATTAGGAAAATCATCACTCAGGACATTTGATATTCGGGAAAATAACCGTAAATTTCAACGGTTTTCAGTCATTTTCCTATAATCATCGATTCTATATTAATGTCTAAGTTTTTCTACGATGCAAAAAATCTATTCGTTAACAATTTATGAGTGAGAAAAATGAGTAAAATAAGTCATAATTGAACTGCAAAGTATACGCAGCGTCAATGAACTTCAATTTCCAGTTCCCAGTTAGTTTTAAATGTTCTTATGTAAAAAAAATTTTCATATGAAAAAAAATACAAAACGTCACGATTAAATTAAATTTATTATATTCCTCTTCCCTTCGCGATTCGAATCGCTACCGATCTTCGTGACTAATCGTCATAATGCAGGATATCATTAAAGTTGATTATTCTGTTTATAATTCAATATTATATTATATTAGAGATTACTTAATAATCTTTTAGCGTTTTTTTTTATTTCAAATTTATGATGATGTCTGCAGATAATTTTCAGATAATTCGAAGCTGTTTTACTGATAAATGGTATGAATAAATGTGGAAAAAACATACTGTCACTAAGCAAAGATAATTTTTTGAAGAGATTGCTCTTGATAAGTTCTTTATTTAAAAAAATGGATGTTAATTTTTTTAATTTAAATTTACACGATTTTTAAATTTATATGCTAAATATTTTTTGATATAAAATTAATAGTTATGAATGTATTTTATACACTGTACTCCATTAAGAATTAGTATATATATATATATATTTATTTATTTTTTCTTATTATGCTTCATAATATTGATATATACTATACTCCATTGAGGATTATAAGATGTTGTACTTTCTCAGATTACCATTTTGCAAAAGTCGATTTTTGATCGATATAAATCCCATTTTTCTTCTCTCAGATTCATGCTTAAAGAATATTTTTTAAATCAGCGGTTATTTTATTAAAAGTTGTCATGCAACTTTTATAAATGGATAATTATAGTTGTAAATTCATTATGCTAAGCAAGAGGATAGATGATTATTACAAACTATCTCTTCGCTTTGGCATAATGAGAAGAAATGATCTTCCTATTTTTCTTATCTTATCTTGGCATAAGAAAAAAAAATTGGAATTTATATTCATCGAAACCACCAGTAATGACATAATTTCTATATTGAATATCATTAAAATTTATTAAATATTTCCATAGTTATTACAGAAAAAGTCCGCCATTTTCAAACGGATGAATCTATAGGATAAATTAATTTGACTTCAAATTCAGGATGTTCTTTAACATCCTGACTGCCTAGCTAAATTTTGAGGAATTCAATCAAATATTTTCAAATTTTATTAGGGAAAAATCTTAAAAGTTTGAATATTCGCCATTTTTGAATAATTGAAGTGATCATTTGTATATAATCGAGATCATCTGCAATCACCTGGCCTTCCTACTAAATTTAATAAATAATCTAAGAGATATTAAGAGAATATTTCTTAAATTAAAAGAAGTTTAAGAAAATGTCTGCCATTTTTAAAGAGTTGAAGCGAAAGGGGAAAATGATGTGACGTTGAGCTTACCTTTTATGGCAGGATATCATTGTCAAATTTCATGAAAATATATTAATTAAATTAAAAATTTATTAGTGAGGACACACAAATGATCATCATAGTAGTCTTGTTAGCTCCACTTTTCACCGGAAAGTAGACTAAAACCTAGTTTACGATCACATAGTGACGCATTTAATATCTATATTCAATAAATAGTTATTTAAAAATGCTTTCGTTGACACATTCCATGATAGCACAATTATTTTATTAGACGAATGTACGCTGTTTGTATAGATAATGCATACTAAATTTCACGTATGTCTCAATTTATGCTAAATACAATATAAAAAAGACTATATTTCGAAGGTCACTTAATTGATCTTGTAATAATTCAATACTTAAATGAATGGAAGTTTCATTCTCGTGTGATAAGAATGTAAGAAATATATTATTAAAGTGCAACCAGGAATTTATTACTACTTTATGGCCATTTTAAGTTAAAATTGAAACACGCTGAAACCAACTATCGCGTTTCACGAATCAATTTATATTAACTATGAGGTCAATACTGCATTAAACAAAATAAATACTCTTATTTTTTATTGCATATAAACTATTCATTATTATTATTATTATTTGAACTTCTTAAATGCTGTACAGTACAAATTGAACACGAATTTAACAAGATTATCTTTATTATATCATTTATTCTGTATAGTTGTTGTGAGTGTTTATAAAAGTCCTGATTACCTGTTTAACTCAACAGTTTTGTTAATTTAAATAAAATAAAAAGTCATATCAATTAGCAGTAATCTAACAAGTGAAAAAAAAAAGAGAATTTGAATACTGTTTTCCCCTAAATATTAAATTACTTACTGTAAATTTACTAACATAATGCACATGCTTATCATTAATAAAACTAAAAATGATATACAGTAATTTTGAACTTTTTGAACAATATTTGAGTGAAGTAACAAGAACTAATAATATATATTTTATTTTTTCAAATTAAAACAGATATATATGTTTTAATCTTTTAATATATTTTACTTAAATTCACATCACATTTATAAGATCTTATATAGGTTAATTATCTTTATGATGCAACTAAAAATCTAAATCCATTTTCAGGATTTGTAAACGTTATTTTGTATAATAATGATATTTTATAAGTTTTCTTTCAACTTTCCTTTTTATAATATTTGTCATTGTCTAGAACAGCAGGATCTAATTTAGCTACTTTGTTGCTACTATATAGTAATTTAAACAGATACATAGACAAATTGCTTTTTATCTCACATCCTGACAGTTGCTTAAATTCGTCATTCATCTATCAGACAAATTTAGAATATTTATGTTTAATAATAGATTTTTATATTTTAACTAGAATATTATCTATATTGGAATCCTTTAAAAATTTTTTTCATTATCTAGCCTAATAAAAATTTAGTATTTATGACAGGCTAATTCATTTTTATATTGTTTAATACATAAGGAACTAGCCTGACATTGTAATGTTATGGATAGATCTTGATTTAATGTGCTAATATGGTTTATCTTGAAAAAATATCGCTGTTTGCTATTTCTTTCTTCACTTTTCGAGTTTAGTTTCAGTTTTACTGAAGAGAATCACGTTTTAGGTGAATTAACTAAATACAGTTGGAATATTAAAAAAATATTGCTATTTAGAAATTTACTTTCAACTTTTTAACAAGTAAAATTTTTAAAATTTAGCTGAAACTTATGTTATGAAAATGTGATACTGAAGATTATGCAGTGAATTCAAATATTTGTGAAAAATATTTTTTTTACAAGTTCTTCAATTGCTTAAAAAAATTTTGAAGCGGAAAGCTGTTTTTTTTTTTACTATTCCGCTTCAAAAGTCTTCAATATGCTATTAGGTTGTGGCATATTTTGTCATAGCATAAACAACATCTTATAAAAAAAGTTATACAGAAACATTTATTATACAATAAGTTACGAAAGGAAATCAAAACATGCAAAGCAAATTTTCCCAAAAGCAGAGAGCAAATATGAACTGCGACATAATCACCCTATATTTTTGTTGATTAAACAAATATTTCAAGAAACATATATTTAGAATATCTGGATCGCTGTTTGAATTCGATAAAACATCCTCCATATGAATCTAACGTGTTCTCTAATGTGGGATTTAATATTTTTTGGCAAATAATACAATTTATTAGCTAAAAAAATGCATAAAAAATCAGATAATAAACAAAAAATAGATAAATAATAATAATAATAAACATTATGCATTATAAAAGATAAAACATGTAAAATTGTATGCGATCTTTATATTATTTTGGCATGCAATAAACGACGACAATTTTATATTTTATACTATTATAGTTAGAGAAAATATTTTCAAAACAAAATAATTTGTTTCAATACTAACTTATTAGTAGTAACAAAATAGATTTTGTTGCTGTTAATAACATTTTGAAATATAGTATGTGAATAAAAAATCAAAATAATTTATCAGAAAATACTTCATAAATTTATGTAGCCTTAATGGAAGAATTATAAAATTTTAGTGTCCCCAGTAATAAACTTCATCTAAAAATCGAGCATTTATTTTAAATTTCGATTAATATGATTGTAAAATTACACAATGTCTAACTTCTTGAATGTTATTGATGGTCTTATTTAATGCTGATCTTATTTGATGATTAATGTTGAACTTATTTAATGTTGTTACTGATTCTAATTTCAATGATAATATTAAATAATGATACGATATATCAACAAGTCGCTGAGGAATACAAGAAACTGCATAATGTATATTTTAGGATATAGAAATAATATCATTACCTAAAATTTATATCTACATAATTATAGTCTGTAGCTTTAAAAATCAAGGATAGCAATAGATAAACAATTCATACAAATTCATACACAGTAGCTAATAAATATTAGTGCTATAAAAGTACAATACGTTTTCAATTATTGGAGTAAGCAACATGAATAATCAGAAAATATATACTGTGTAATCTTTTTCACATTCTGTCATATTACATGTCATCTATCTGTTTTCGTTTTTAGCAAAGATTGTTTATGCAGAATTCAAAATCTTAAATATCAATTAATTCACAAAAATTCCTTTTCGCCATCTCTGGAATCATCAATAACCACTTTTGATGTAAAAGTTCCTAAATTATTTAAAAAATTAATATTTTTATAAATTGTAAAGTATATTATATATATATATGCATCTGTTTAACAAATAGATGAAAGAAACGATAAATTAGTGATAAAAGGGAAATTTTTATGTCTGGAAAAACAAGTTTTCATTTGCTAATGTGAGATATCTGGTAGTAAATTATCGATTTTCCTGAAAGGCATTACATGTTTTTGTTTTTGTGAATACGTCAGCTTCGCATTAGTAAATAATAGAACATTTATGTCGAATTGGGAAATACATTCATTTTAAAATCTGAAATCGAACGACTAAATAAAATGTAATGAATCTATCATGCATTCATGTACGAATAAAGCACAAACTATTTTCATGAATTAAAATTTATGAAAAAAAATGCAATAATCATATTCAGATAAAGCGCGAATTATTATTTAGTTCATTTCTTCATTCACAGGACATTCGATTGAACGAAGTAAGAAGAATTAAAAGCATTTTTCTATATTCATCTCATTTCTTCCTCATTCTTCAAAGTTTTTTTTTAATGGCACTTTTCAATCACTAACAGATTCAGAAATCTCGAAAGAAGTTTCGTCAACAGATGACGCTACTTACCAATCTGTTAATCACTGAATGGCGGAGCGAAAACAGAACTTGTCACAGGCTGCCCATCTCTGTGGAGAGATCAGCCGGATTATTCAGAATGGATATCAATGGCCAGGCTCAAATTCAAATCGGACAGGAATCAAATTCGGGTTCAAAAGGCAAGGACCCAAATTTGATTTCTGACCATTGGGTAGAAAATCGAAGCGTTTCTACGTAGCCGATTCGGTCGACTTCAAAGGCATTTCATACTAAACTGGTCTTATCTTCAATGATAGACTTAACCAACAAAATTGTTCCACAGGCCAACTGGTGGAACTTCCAGTTTTTCAGAGCCACACATTAGATATCTAAAAAAAATTAAATACTCAAGCAATATTTTATTCATCGTATGTATAAAGCTTATAAGAAACGCGAGAATCTAACAAAATTAAGTTTAGTGTCACGAGTGAAAAAATGGTGGAACTCTCTTGTTAGCCATATAAAAAAAGCTCCTCGTGGGTCGCACAAAAGAATGCAGCTAACCGCGGTTTAGCCAGGCTTTTTAATGACATATGTTGAATTCCATAATTTATTAAATTATTCCATAGTTATGGGCCGTCAATAAAACCATGTCACTTTGTATTTCGAATACTTTTTAACCCCATCTTCATTTTTCGTCATATCTAACTTAACCCCCTGAATACGGCTTCAGAAATTTAATATTTAAGGGAAGACTACTTAAAAATATTTTGCCAATTTTATATAAAAAAATATATAATATAGTAATAGAAATTACATATAGGCTCGATTTTATAATGTCCCGATAAAATTCGTTAGCTAACTTCAAGTTTTTAACTCTTCTGCTGCTGTTACTGATAGAATAGCTTGGTTTGCGTTTTACAATCATAACTTTTTGTTAGTTATCTGGTACTTACACACTGTCGACAACTAGCTGCAATTTTCAAATCTTATATAATCTTTTAACTGTAAAACATGTTTCGTATTAGTATGTGTATGATAAAATATAAAGCAACAAAGATGAATCAGTGTCAAGTCTCCGAAAAATAACGTTATTAGAGATGGGACTGACCCCGACTTAAACCAACACCTCCTCTATTTGAGCAATGAGGTCATTCTGATGTCACTGCTCACATAAAGGTTTATAATTAGTAGGATGTAAACATCTCAAGTAAGAATTTATAATCTGCCTAATAATTTATCAATTATGCAGATTATAAATTCTGGATAATATTGAAACATGTTCTTCGAAAGAAGATATAACAATAGAAATTAGGCAGTTTTCTAGAAGTCATAATTATTCCAGAAAATATTGAGAGCTAAAATATATGTAAAAAAATCTCTTTATTCATTTATAATATGTTACTTGTTTGTATATAACTCAAAATTCTCGAGACTATGTCTATATTGTTCTCTCTTTATCCTTGCATTAACTCAGTCTTATTTTTTCTTTAGCGAGCATGAGATAGCATTACACTTGACTATAGCAAAACTGTCGTAATTCTACTGAATGCACATGCCCATTCTTAAATGTGATCGTAACTTTATATATCGCACGGAACAGATTCAAGTTATTGTCCTTTGGTGAATTTTGACTTTATTCTCAGCGATTTAAGTTTTATCTTGATTTAACTTACGTAAATTGTACTTCATGTTATTCATCTTTGATATAGAAAAAATACTATATATTGATATTCTAATACTTATTTCAGATACATCATTATGTTGGCCACAATTGTTTATGATAAAAAATAATGATTAGCTATGAAACGTTTAAGAACACGTTGTTCAAAGTAGTGAAAGTGAAGGATTTCCGATTCATATAGGCTAAAAAGCGACAAACATGATTGCACTGTGATCACCATCATCGATTCTGCTGGATGATTAATGTATAAATTACGAGATTATTATACTCAAACATCATTTATTATTTGGCCTATCAAGCATTTGTGAAACAATCTGTTAGAAGACACACTACATTTCCACCTTAAACATTAATTTTTAATTTTAATTAAAGCTATCAAAATTCCTTCATGTTTTTTTCAGTTTTGAAAGATGTACTTGAAGCTGCAGTTAATTTATTTGTCGATTGTAAAACATGGCCGCTGGATAAAGATAAGAACTTTAAAGGGACATTGTAAACCGGACAATTCTTTTAACTTCAAAATAAACCTTTTAATAAGTAAATATGCCTTAGAACTAAATGTACGTTATAAAATGCAAGACATCTCCAAATATATTGTTGAAAAAATAAAAAAATTGTTAGAAAAACCGATAAGCGTAGGAAATGTTTTTCATTTTTAAAAATACTAAAGTTTTTTTTCTTCTTAACTTTCCCTAGGACTTTGTTTCCTACAATCACAATGAAGGTTAAGAACCCCAAGCCAATGAAAAACAGCTTCATTTTTAAAAGACACTTGAATATATCTATAATTTATTAAAATTATTAGATAAATTCAAAAATTTTATTACAAACAAAGCATATCTGCTTCTTTGCTGGAGTAATGTAGATCTATTATTAAATTCATTAAAAATTATTGAATAAATTATTAAATTCAGAAAGCATTCCAACTGTAAGAGTTCATCCTCTTCAAATTCTGGATCTAAAAATTGTAAATAATTCGTAATCGCTGTAACTGCTGCTCTTTACTGAACTCCGCCATTTTCTTTAGCACTCGGATTGTTCTCTCTTCTCTCCCTAACATGTGACGTATTACTAGCACTTCCTCCTCGTTTTGGGATTTACATCAACTCTCATTCCCAGCGTTGCCGAACACGCCTATGAATGCTCTTACAGGAAATCAAAAAAATTGAACGTCCACTTTTGATTAAGGATAAACTTTTATGGCTAAATTTAAATCATTTATACAATTTAGTAGAATGGTTATAGTTTTCCACCAGTTTAAAAATTATTAGGGGAAAATCTTGTTTGCTATTTTTAAAAAATTAAAGGTTGATATGCCATCGAGATCATCAATGACATCACCATCTTGATTTCACTAATAGTTCAGGAAATATTAAGAAAATTTCTAAGTTACTCCGATGGGAATCCAAAATGGAAATCTAGTACTCTTCTAGCAGTCGATGTAATATTTAAATTTTTCAATACTTTGGCATTGTATTATCCCGATTTATTTTGGATATTTTTTCAGGAATATTTATATAAAGCTGCTTGTATCGAGAAAATAACTGATTTTTCATACGCTTACGTAAAATTGCATTGGTTTTGAAGATTTTTCAAAAAATAATTCCCAAAAAATTTATTTTGTTGGATAAAAAACTTCCGTAAGTCTAGAATAATTACATGGCATTATACTGCTTGCAAAAAATCATTTTATGATGCAGGTTATATTTTTCGCGAAAAACACAATGATACTCAGTTTTGCGATCAGCGAGAGGAAGAAAAAAAAACAACAGAGGACACTTATTTATCCGTGATTTTTCTTATATTTTAAAACTTGAATTTCAATGAATATTCATTTACCGAATATCTATTAGCAACGATTGGAACTGTTTAATCATTTTTGAAAAATTATATACGAAATTTTATGTAAAATTTGATGTGTGTAAAATATATTATTAGAAAACACTAGAGATAAGCTGATAAATCAGTTCCAAGAATTGTTTACTTCATGTTGAAATTATTTTTCTAAGAAATAATGGAAAAGATGACTTATCAAGGTCTTGTGGTACAAAATTAAATATACAATATTAAATTTAAAAATAATCATTTCACTATTGAATTTTTACTCATTAATATATTAGTGTGATGAATACGAACAAAACTATTTTCTACATATATTTTGTTTCCGAGCTTTCACTTCTATAACAATCATGCATCTATTTCAATTTTATTACTACTCAGTCTAGTACTCACACACACAGCAGTTTATAATTATGGTTCAGTTTTATATTTTAATGTATATTGCATTGTCACTTCTCTTAAAACTCCCAGTTATCTTAAGCCATGGTCACACTATGCAATTTTTCGCCGCGCACGTGGCTACAACAGCGATGGCTGTTCCAAAAAAAAGTGATAAACCCCCACCGAATAGCGCGCGACTGTGCTTGAAACTGACTGTGCCTGCAACTGACTCCAGGAAAACAAATTCTCTTGTTTTCCTGGAGTCAGTTGCAGGCTCACCAACCAATAAAAAGGAAGAATTTTGGCCCCTTCCAAGATGATTTTATTGTGTGCTGTCATTGGCTGACTATTGTATCTGGAACACGTTTCTAACAAGTATGACCACTATTTGGCGATTGCAACTCGCTACCGCAATCGCTCGCGCAGCAAAAATTGCAGTGCAACCACTGCTTTACTGTTCCAATATAACTTGATCCCAATAAGACTTGTTCAATGCAGTCAAAATCACACAGATATGATCACGAAAGCATTTTTTGTTTATTATTACCGGTGATAATTCATAAATGGTAAATCAATTATTAATATTGTACCCACTGTCTTCAATATTTCTCTCTGCTTTATCATACGAGTTTTACAAGATATAGTCATGATCCATTATAGATAACTGACATATATAATACAATTTAAACACAAAAAATTTAATTTTTTTAGATCAAATATATTTAGAAGGAATATATTGTTGGAGTTTAAATCTTCCTATAAATTCTTAATTTTTTATTCATTGCTACATATTCTGAATTAGAAATTTTTTTACAATTGATTCCTGAAATTAAACAATAGTCTGTTGATTCAGCATTTTTAGAAAAAATATTTCCGAAAACTTAAAAATCTACTTTTGGATTTAAAGGTCTTTTTCCTTCTTATTAATTCACAAATCTTTTTAACATATAAAGCTTTTATTGTAATACTTTTATAGAATTTAGACAATTTAATCCAAGCGGAATTTTCAGAAAATTGGAATAAATAGCATTACGAATCTAAATGCATCTCACCATAAATTGTCTACTCATATGTATGACTTATTGATAAATGAATAAATATGCAATAAGTGTAGCTACTTTGATATTCTAATCTTAATAACCAAGCAGATCAAGATCATCAAAAGCATAATTCTAAAAGAAAATTAATTACATGAATTGAAAATCAATTTCTAATATAAATGGGCTATAAAAAAAATCATTTTATATTTTTAGATCATGATCTATAGAAATTTCATTTTTATAAAACTCCAGATTTTCCAAGATAATTAAATCCAAATTTACATGACATTCCTGAATACAAAACTACATATGCTGATTTCTGTAAAATACAAATAAAATTGAACAACTTTTTTCGAAATTATTATTGGACTTCAAATTTTCATAGTATCTTGTTAATTTTATCTAGTCAATTTATTAATGCAGATGTTTGTATACATCAAACTTAATGTTGATTTAATTTTCACTTGCACAAACTGTTGTTTGTAGTATTTCTGTGCCAGGAAGTGGTAAATATAAAATATGATATAAAGCAAATGACAATTTATGGCCTAACATATATTGAACATTGTATGTTCAGAATATCAGTATAAGCATCATTATCATAACAAAACTGAATATACACATATGTTCAACAAGAAGTTTAGTAGAGAAAATCTGATACTTCTGAATGCTTTTGTCACAGCTTGTAGTTTTGGCCATTGTTCAATAGTGCTATTGATTGACTACCTTAATGAAATCTCACAAAGCATTGTCCAAAATGCACAAATCAAAGTACTTGGTGGCCATCTGGAGGGCCCATGCTGCCTTCGATCCACTTGTTTGAAAACAACTCATTAAGACATTCTCAAACTGTGATGTCAAAGTGTACAGGATTGTCTTGTTGCAGGATTATAGTATCTGTTATTCCAACTGCCATGAGCTGCCAATAGAGCCATTGTCTAAGCATATCTTTATATGACTGCCCACTAACAGAACCAAAAAAAGATCCAATAATGTGCTTCACAATCATGCTGGTTCAGATCATGTGTGGTGGCTTCTCTTTTCCACTTCCTGCAAAAAATGTGCTTCTAAAGATCATCCCCCATATTACGATTTCTGGAATTTTAAATTGTGCACTCATCTATGAACAAATGTTTTTGCAATCACATTCTGAACAGAATCTTTGGAGAATAATGCAAGCATTGTGCTGAACATCCATATTGACATCATTTGAGTTCATTTCATTAACACAGTGGCTGAAAGTTTTAGACCTAAATATTTTTAATATATCATTACATTGTTGTATGGGATATTCCAAGTTTGGCTGAGGGTTTTCATATAGATTTCAATAGCGACTGCTCTACAGATGCTTGCATGCTGATGCGTGTTTTCAATTCAGTTGCAGTCTTCTGCTTTGTGCCTGACTGCTCACACACTATTTGAAATGGAAGTTTTACCCATCATAATAATGCCATTCTTGGGAACGATGGAATGACAAACCTTTCTTGGAATGATACATAACATACATCATAATACCAGCATGGGATGTCATGTACCCACACTTCAACCACTGTTTAAAAGAATATGCACTCTATTGATAGACATCATCAATGCTTTCATTTAAACTGATGCCTATCATCCAAAACTTCTCATTGAACATGGCATCATAATCAGTTGCAATGATGATGCTGATACCAATATTCTCAACATAATGTTCAATATAAAAAAGAAAATGACAATAGGTTGTTTTTATGAAATAAAGGGATGTGATATAACTTATAGCCAACTTTATAGATTGTATAAATGATAGATTTAAAGGATCGATTTGCATAAAATACCTAACGATACAATACAAATTAGTTTAACGTTATTTTGACATTATTTTCGGTCGTCTGGAACCTCACACAGGGCTAGTTGTAAATATCAATGCAGATAAGAATCAATTTTGGAAATAAGGTTGATGTATAAAAGAACAATTCATGGAGTTGGAATAAAAAGCCCATTGATAGGATTATGGTGGACAGGTTTTAAATTTTGCTATCAAGCAGCATTATATTGAAAACAGATAAATAGCATACACTGGACAGTGAGAGGAACTCAACAATACTCCGGTGGAGAGGTTTCTGTAGATCTGTTAAGTATATCGAATTCTCATTCTTATATTTATGGCATCAAAAAATTTGTTAAGGTGTATGAGTTCACCTAGATGAGTTTTGGCATAACTGAGTATAAACTTATTATGGATCTATGTCCCAATCATGTTGCATATCTTGTGTATTTGAATGTTGGTCACTTGCTTTAGATCCATATAAAGTATTTCAGCTGACAAGGAGAGGACACAGCTGACTACCCACCGATTTTGATGAAACTGAACTGATGTATTATAGAAATAAAAATATCGAATACGTGTCCGAGCGTTTTGTGCCAATGCGCCTTACAAATAAAAATATTAGCCCTTTAAAATTTAGGCTCGGCGACCTTAAGAAATAAGAAAGAGAAAAAAAGAGTTCCTTTAACGTTACGCTCGTAGCATAGTGTGTTCGTGCCCCTCCCGTAATCTCAAGATTGTGGTTTCGAGGCCCGTCTCGCAGTGACTTTTTTTTTTTTTGTTGTTTAAAAAAATAAAAAATAAAAAAATTTACGTAAGTAAAACAAATTTTTATTTTATTTGATTTTTTATTAATATTTAATGTATTGAAATGTAGTTATTATATTATATTCCTAATAAGA
>WUQG02435539.1:0-37156 GCA_011317285.2 Androctonus mauritanicus
AAAACGTTTTTATAGTTTATTAAAGTTTTTATATGTTATATACTGCTTATAGTGCTTTTCTCAGAACTGTGATAATTGCACTATATATTTTTGAACAAGAAATTAAAACATTCTGTTAAAGCTTATGTTAATATTTATAAAAATCTTGATAACACACATCATTTTATCATCTCTTAAGGGAGAGGAAATGATATAATTTATGTAAATTATTCTGTGTGAAAACACATTGATTAGTTGACAATGATAAGTATAGTTTAATTTTTAAAAGCAACAAATAATTAGCATACATCATTTTATTCTTGTAATTTATTTTTCCACATTCTTTTACAATTATACTGTTAGGTGTAATGAACATGCTTTTTAATATTGAAGTGCTTGGGAAGAGATTAATTTTATTTTAGAAAAAACACAATATATGACTGATGAGCTTTTAAAATAGAATAAATTATATTTGTGACTGCCAAATACATGTTATATATATTGAACTGATCTAAAGTGACCAAATAATATTGGAAGTAAGAATATTGATTTAGGGATTTGAATTACATTAACTATGTTAAACTTTCTGGGAAATATATAGATTATATGGAATGGATGATATTTATAGATTTTGATGCTTATAAATGAGAATATTTCATAGATAACTACTCTATTAGTAATTTTTCTTTTTTTCATTTTTATAATTGTATGCTAAAAATACATTTAATTGTTAAATTAAAAAAGTTTTTTTTTATTTCTACATTATTGTTCTATATGTGATTTTATATTTTTAAACTTTTGTTCTGTTCAATATTTAACTATTTTTATTTAAATATATTGAACTAATGATAATTCATTGATAGTTAAAAACTTTATCAATTATAAGTATTATTGATTTCCCACTTTCAGTTTTGTCTTATTTTTTTTATAATTATTTTTTAATATGAAAACTGTAAATTTCACTTTTGAGTTTTATTTATGTTATTCTGAGATGTAAGAAAAAATATATAAGCTCCCAGACTTATGTAAATCAGACTTTATAAAAAAAATTTTGATGTGCAAAATATTTTAAAAATCATCTTTATAATTTGAATATTTAGCATAGTACTGCAATTTTATAGTGTAGTATTATATCAATAAGTTTGCTATGGATAGTTAGCTCTCCATAACAAGTTATTGTATGCTGTAATAATTATTGTAATATGAAAAAAATTATAGATGTGTATCATTTTATGATAGTTATATATCATATCTCTACCTTGTAGACAAATTATATATTTGCCTTATAGTATTTTAATTTTACTATAATAATTACGTAATAATTATGTAGGCAAATTCAATATATGTAGCATTGTCCTGAATATTAATCTTATGTAATTTGGTAAACTCTTGTATATCTAAAACAAACTAAAAATGAAATAAAATTTACTTAAATTCATACAATGATATTGTTTATATTATATATTTTTTTGTTTAATAAACTATTAATTAATATGTTCTATTAACTATAATTAATGATGGCCAGTTTGTTTTGTTCTTTCTTACAAATATTCAGTGTTTAAAATCATTTAAAAAGATTAGTTTTAAATATTAAAACTAATCTTTTTAAAATAAAATATATATATATAAATTTTATTTTATTTTGAATAAAAAAAGTATAATAGTATCATAATAATCCAATTCAATTTACTCCTTCATAATCTCAATTTGCTTGATTTATAATGAAATATATATAAATTTAATAAATCCTATTCATTGATGCAAAACAAATTAATAAAATATTAATTATATATCATAAGATTCAAAACAGCATTTATTTATCATGTCATTTCTTTGCTTACAGTACCATGTACTCCAATCCAGTTTATATCTTTTGGAGTTTGGATTTTATTATATAATAATGCAATTATTATGAATAAATCATTTTATATATATTATAAAAATAATTTATTCATGTAAATTATAAATCTATTATAAATATAAAATCAATTATCCAAACCAATAATTTTAACCATTGTAATATTATGATAATTTTTATTTTAATATAGTAACAACATTCTAGCGTTATGATATATAAATATAATAATCTGATTTCCTAGTGATATTTATCAAATAATCATCAATTAAATTTCTCTAAAAGAAAACTGCAATAATTTTGTATTATGTTTTTCATTTGATTTCATTCCTATTACTAAAAAATTATTGATTATAAGTTCAGTTATTAATCAGTTAATTCACAAACCATTCTATTGAATATATACAATCAAATATTTTTTAATTCTATATATATATAATATTTTCTAAAGAGAAGTTATTTACTTATTCAATTAACAATATGAGCCATTAATTTATTTAAAATTGAATTATCTACATATTAAAGTTATCAAAATACACAAAATTATCAAAATACCATCTAAATTATTGATAATATTAATTTACAATTAAGAATTACACACTTATATATATATTTTTGACACAGACATTTATATTAAAAGAGGATAGTTAAGTCAATAAAATATAGAATACAATTTTATTTATTCTAATAGTTTTTACATTGTGAAATCATTTGCAGTAAATTAAATGCATGTCCAATTATTACTTGACAAATTTTATGTCACGTAGGCCCTACCAATCGTTTTCTAACAAGATGCCAAAAAAAAAAGAGAAACTTTCAAAGATATATGCTTACTCAGTTAAGTTTACTATTTTAACGTTCATATTATTGATATGAAGATTTGTAACAAAATTAAGACACATTTTACTGACTTTTTGGATTAATAAATGATCATCAACATACCTAATATAGATTATAGAAAGATTCATAGTAAAATACTTGGTTAGAAATATGCATTTATAAGTTAAATTTTTGTCAAAATATAATTATTTTAAATGAAATAAAAATTGCTTTTTTCTTCCCATTCCATCATGTCATATGTAAATACACACAATATATAATACCGTGTAAAGAAATAATCAAAGTTACACTTAAAACCTCTTAAAACGTATTGAATTGTATATCAGTGAAGTAATTGAATTTGATTAAATTATAAATTACTTTAAAAAAATGATTTTAAATTAAAGATAAATATGAATTGCATGAAGTTATGTCGTATTTCACTATACGATATCAATGATAAAATTGATACATTTAAACACGATGAGATATTTGATAACTCACCTTCAATATTAAAAGGGTTTCTAATAGTTTTGTTTGTTTAAATGTTCTTTTTTTGACTAATTTTTTGATGATAAAATATATAGGAGTATTATTTCTTCTGACTCACGACCAACATGTCGCTAACGGAAGCGACCTCTGCAGAGACGAAAATTGATTAATGAGTAGAACTGTAGGAGAGAATGAGACCTTAAAATAAAAAAAAGAAAAAAGAAAGAAAAGAAAATTAGGAGTAAATTAACGCTAAAAATAAAAAAATAATCTTTAATTTATAATAATAATATCTTATAAGGATTAATTAAATCGATATAACTATAGAAAAATTATTTGTTTATCTTAAAATTTTTTTCGTTTATTCTGTTTTGAGTTTATAGTATTGGATAACAAGTAATGGTTGATAATCTGTACGTCGATAACAATTTTATAATTTTAAGTAATTTTGTTGGTAAAAACAGTTGTAAAACTTAATTAAATTAATACAAAGTTAATTTAAATTAAGTTTATACAAAAAAACAAATGTTCTTAAAACAGTTTTACAGCAAAAGCGAGATTCAAAACTAAACCAATCTAAGAATCTGAATCATTTTTGACGGTAAGTAGAAGACATACTTCATAATCACTTGGATTATCCGCATTTATAGATTATAGAATAGAAAAAAAATAAATAAATAATGGAAATTTGAAGATTTTAGATGATCCACACATTACACGAGAATATCGCTAATTTTTATACTACATAAAAGAAATTTACGCTCGTTTACTATTTTTATATTCATCCAATAATATTTCGAATCTATATTTGCGTCACTGATGATATGACCCAAATTGCCAAAACAGTCAAATTCGTGTCGCCAATGTCGTCACATGGGTTTCGTTACAGCGGAAGTGACGAAGCCGTAGGAAGACAAATTATTATAATTTTTTTTTTTTTTAAATAAAGTTATATTCATATTTATATAAAAACCAGTTTATCAGTGTTAAGTTTAAAATATCCGAGATTAAATCAGAAAAAATAAAATGGTGATAGATTGTAAGGATTAGAGACAGTAGATTAAGCGTGAAATGGGCTCGAAAAGAGAAAAATATCTAAAAAAAAAAAAAAAAGAAGATGGCGATATAAACTGAGATAAGAAAACATTATATTTGTAAACAGCTAAAGGGGGATTGTATATCCAATTAAGGACTGCCATAGCATGAAGTTCGTACGATTACGCAATTAGTTAATTATTTATTAAAATTAAGTGTGCTATCTGCTCCCACCTCTTATCGCAAACGAAATGGCTAGGTCACGTAAATATAAAGATTTAGATCAAGAATTTGCATTTTCGAATGGTCGTCACGTTCGTCGTAATCCTACGTCACAATAAACGAACCGTCTGATATAGTATGGCGATAAGTAGGCTAAGCAAATTTTATATTTTTATCGGAAAGATTATTTTTAAATCTATGGTATAACATAAAATATATATTGATCGCAAGAAAAATCAATTTTGAATTAAAATGCGTAAGAGCAATTGTTTGATTATATATAGTATCAAAATTTTAAATAAATTTATTATGCTATTTTTCAATACAAAAAAAAAAACCATTAAAGTTCAATCTGCCTGCTAGGAATGTTAAGAATGTTTAATTAAGAATATATAAATAATATGTAACATAATTTAATATATATATATATATTTTTAATTTCTAGATGCAAAGAAAGAATAATCGATTGATTTAATTAACATTCCTTATATATATATATCCCAAATCAAAAAAAGTGAATCCTAATAAATTCCCGGAGAAGATGGAGAGCGGAGATAAATATTGCAGATGCGCGAGTTATTAAAATAATGTATATTTATAGCATAATAACGTTTTTTCTTATTGTTCAAAATCGTAAGCAGATTGATTTATTAATTAGCTGTGTTAGAACTGCAGTACGAATTTATTAATCGAGAACGGAAACTTCTCCTCCGAACACTTGAGTATATAGCGTAAGTATGACGTCGATGTACAAAAATCACGAATAATTTGTTTTTTAAACAAATTACGTGTCACGAATTTTGTGTATCGGTTTGGAAACACGTCAAAATTTTCGTATACAGTATATATTATCCAAACATATCGCGTTTTATAACTTTTTCTCCCAAACAACACGATTGTTTCCTTAGATGTTTATTATAATTTTTTTATGGTTGATAAAGAACTCTCTCTCGAATAGGATCGAGAAGAAACTTCAAGATTAGATATATAAATAACGAAAATTAAAGTCGGGTCGACGTTATTTATTCACAGAAAATATAACTGGTCGGTTAAGCGATTCACTTAATTTGCATAACAGTTTTAGTTTGGCTTACATTTTTCTTTGACTATAAGGTCAAAGCGTTGGCGATCTGAAATATCATCATCATCATCTTATGGCAAAATATCAAATTTTCAACGGAATAATTTCCGAAAAAATCCATCTAGAAAGTTAGGAACTTTTAACGTCGTCGTCAGAAATCATGGAGAGAAAAAAAAAATTACCTATCGGATATTTGTTTACATGTATACATATATAAAAATTTAATTAATTTTTATATCCTGTAACCGTTATATTTATTTTACTTCGAAATAGATTCGACGTACTATTTATTGTTCGAAAAACAAGTTTTTATTAAATAGATGGAAGCTAGCATGTCGTAACGTTTTTACCCCATCCGGGGTAATTGCCTTAAGATGTTATCCAGTCCACTACCTCTGCAAACTTGTTGAACTTTGGGTGTAAAACAAGGTCGTAGTAAATGGCGAGGCATTTGCTCTTCATCCTTCATACATATAATAAGAAAGATTACTAAGGCATTGTGATATTAAGAACCGCTTCATATCTTGTATGTACCGGGGTAAGTTATCGCTTTTTTTATAACTTTTTACAGTATGCCTACTAAAATTTTTTAAACCATTTCTTGTATCGGGTTATATATGGCTACAAAAATTCCAATACTTATATAGTTTTTATATTCGTGTTAAATGTAGTCTCGAGAATGAAGATTTTAGCAAAATATATTTGAGTATTACATAAAAAATTTATTAAACAGAATATTCGATATATATAATTTTATGCGTTATACTAGCATTAAAAGTTAACTTATTTTATCGAATTATTTTCGTGCACACGTATGTAAAGCTAGTTTAAAAATTCTGACCGTACTCACCATTCTAAAAGAGTATATATGAAAGCAATGACTTAAAAAAAAAATGCAAGATATTGATTTTTATTTAAAAATTGCGAAACATGTCTAGAAAGATATTTATTTTGGTTCAATAAACTTGGATTTGCGCAATAGTGAGAGGCGAAATAGGGATATTTTACAGGTCGTCATCGACCTTCCAGTCATTTTGAGTTTTTTTTTTTATATGTATTTTTATTGGAAATCTATCTCGTTACGAAGATCATTCTGTCGAGAGTAAAATTAATCTTAAAAAAACCGATAGAAAATATATTTTAATGCTTTAATAATATCAAAAAAATTTGGAATATTTTAACATCATATTCTTCATTTATGGCCACTTATAACTTCTTAATGTAATTTTCAAAATTATTTTAAACCACTTTAGATAACTGGAATCGAAAAATTGAGAAAAGTTTTTTTTTTACTCGTGTTAACTTCTTCGTATAATTAATGATTTTAGAGATGTGTGGCGTTAAATAAGTACAATATATTAATCATTAAAATGACTTTCAAATAGGTTATCAATCATCATGATTATTAAAAAACAAACAAGTTTTTTTTATGAAATCAATTATTTTTCAATAGACGTTCGAAACGTTTCCATTATTAACTTGGCAGTCATATAAATAAATATTTATATATGTATATGGAAGAGAGAGATAACAGTTTAAGATCGACAAAATGGATTAAAACAATTTCACTTCTTATGGCTTTCCAGAATATCAACAAAGAGATCAAGACAACAATAAGAATAACAAGATTTAAGTGCTATGAGAAATAATTCGGGATGTTTTGATAGCACTTAAATAGTATAAAACTCCACACAGCTATCTGAAATTAGCAAAAATTAATATATTAGATATACGTCACATCACAATGGCCTGACTACCATAAGACCGAGAAAGAATTGCCTTCGAGTCCAACACTTTTAGAGATCTAATTTTTATTTATTTGCTGTCGTTAATGAATGAAATTGTATTTCCATTATATTATAATAAAAAATTGTTTTAGAAAAACCTTTGTTTTTCTCTAAAACAACTGTAAAAAAATTGGCGAACTTAAAAGTCTAGAATCGTGATTATTTGCATGGCTTTTGACGACCAGAGAGGAATATAGTTATGTATACTCTCTTCTAGAAAATTTTAAAAATATATAACGATTAATGCACTTATTAAAATGTTTCCTTGATTTCTTAATATTATCCTTGAAGAAACGAAAATTCTTGTTTCAATATCTGTAAGATCTTCACTTTTAAATGGCTCAAACAGTTGTTCGTTACGCAGATACAAAATAATTATAACGGTGCAAACGTAATTATTATTAATTTTTTCGTAGTTAATTTTTCTGACAGATAACGCTAGTTAATGAAATTATAATTTTTCGCAGGAAGCCACCAAACCGCGTCAAGATCTCACTTATTTTGCTTTTTATTTTTCCAGAAATTTCACAATAGATAGGCAGGACTTCCATTATGAATAAAAGTAGATTTGACACCATAGTATGCCTTCTTCTTACTTACGATCCTTATGAATGAGAACAAAACGATGCTCTTGTCATTCCATTCCTTCCTCAAAACGAATTTTTCTGCAAATTAAAAAAAAAAAAATTCGTCTGATCAGCATCATCACATTTGCATCCTTATACAAATAATAGTTCAATAAAGAATTAAATCAATATTTTGACATTTTAATAATTAATTTCAGGATTTCCCCCCTTCTTGGCCAATCACATCCAACGTTTTATATTAGAAGAAAAAAATGGCAGATTTTGGCTAATGGTGGAATCAAAAATAACTAACAACCAAGAATGTTTGTTAACAACACGAAGCTTTCATTAGTATTTTAGTAAACAAATTAATTTTTGAAGTTCACAATAATAAATTGTGAAAATTAGGCTCCATCATTTTATTATTCACTCATTAATTTATAATGAAAAACAATATAAAGATTTTACTTTACCTGCCCACTTTATTTTATAGGGTGAGTTCAGAAAATTCTCCGAGAAGTCTCTGTTGAAGAAGCTAAAGAATGACGTCACGGCGGGAGACAACATGATTTGTTGAAAGGCCGGAGGCTCACCAGTTTAACAAATCACATTGCCTGGCGATGTGACGTCATTCTTTAGCTTCTCCAGCAGAGACTTCTGGGAGCATTTTCTGAACTCACCCATAGATTAATTTGTTGGGTGTTGTTGGTGAGCATTCTATATGAAAATTTAAATAGAATTCTATATGGGTGAAAATATATAAATATACACTGTATTCTAATAAAGTATTAATGTTTAATCTTTAAATTATTGATCGCAGAACTCTCATAGCCAGACCATACATCTATGGACCAGACCAACGAAGGTCAGAAGTTTTCGTAAAATATAGACGAAAATTAAATTGCTACATTTTATATCTTGTCAATCCCAGTAGCTTATTACTTTTAAATGGAAATTATTTATACTAAAAATAACAGCTAGAATAGGAGTCAACTAGAAATAAAGCCAAATTTATTTGCTAATTAGGGCCTACACACTTCCCACTAATAGTTGCGTCATTTCATTAATGTTCGGTTACGAAGAAATATTTTATGGAAAAAAATATCTAGTTCTATTCTATAAAGCATTCTGTGATTGTCAAAAATGTTTTAGTTAATACTGCATTTTTAGATTTTTATTTATTTATTTTTTCTAAATAATATCGAAAAGCGCATTTTTGTGTTTAACTTTGGTAAAAAATATGAAAAAAGCCCATGTAATTTTTTAAGAGGTACTTTTTTAAATAAATTTATCAAAATTTTAAATTTACGTTTAGAAAATATACCCGTTAATTATCTGGCTTGCGAAATTCCATCAATTCTTGAAGATTAAAAACACCTTAAAATTTTGGTTTTGATTATTAATGCGTTTCTCAAATTTCGATATAACGTTAAACTATATTTTGACCATGTTGAAAAATGATACGATAAATGAAGAAAGATAAGTTTTTTTTTAATGAACATCTTTAATTAAATTAAATTATAAATATGCATAAAATATTAAAATTGAAAATTAGGCTCCATCATTTTATTGTTCATACATTAATTTATAATGAAAAACAATATAAAGATTTTACGTTACCTGCCCACTTAATTTTATTATAGATTAATTTGTTGGGTGTTGTTGGTAAGCATTCTATATGAAAATTTAATATAGGAGGTAACAATCTAGTTGGAAAAAGTTTGAATAATGTTTGTCTAACAAGCATACTGTTTTTACTTAGATTATTATTTTTATTTGGAATGACTTTAGAGAGGCGATTAAAGATTTTGGAGAAGTTCAAGCTCCGATTCACTTTTTGGCACTGTCATTATGCATATATTTAGGAATTACAGTATTCCTTACTAATTTAAAAACAGTGGAAGAGCAAGTATCAGATTTGCCCTCCATCGTGAAGCCAAATTGAAGGCCTAAGTTCTCTCCTATCTACTACCAAATTCATGAACTCAAGTTAAACACATCAATATAAAAATTCATCAGTATTTGTTGTCAATATTTTCTAAAAAACTTTTCAAATAATAATTTTTAACTAATTAGAATAATTCTATTTATATAACTTTAATTATTAAAAAAAATTACATAAAATTACTGAATAAATTTAATTTTTATAGGATTGTATCGAATTATTTAGAAATATTGAATTTTATGAAATAATTTTTTACTTAAAAAATCCGCTTGTTTATATTCTCATTTATATAGGAAACCAAGAATGAATTTCAAGTTATTAATTGTCTTACTCTCGTTTAACTTATTACAAATATATGCAAATGAATCCGAAAGGACAAACTCGTCTAATCAGGAATACCAACCTAAACCAACAACAAGAAGACCGACTCAATCATTATCATTATTTCAAAGACCGCTAAATCAAATGCTAGGAAATTTTGGAGGATTATTTAACTTTGGAGGACTTGGAGGAGGTTCGGGTGGTATTTTAGGACTTGGAGGGGGTTCTGGCGGTTTTGGCGGACTTGGAGGTAGCCTGAATAGTCTGGGAGCAATGCTTGGTAATTTAGGAAGTCTAGCGGGTTTTGGAGGTTCTGGAGGTCAGAGCATTTTTGGAAATCAAGGAAGTTCGAATAATGGCGGAAGTGGCGGTACTGGAGTTTCAAACGAACTCGGATTAAATACTTTATTCGATGGAGCAACTTCGAGACTGAATGAAGTTTTGGGTACCATGACGGGAGTTTTAGCAGCCATCGGAGGTGGATATCTGTTATACGTAGCTATGGTAGCGGCATATGGGAATGTCCTCGGTCAGCAATATCATTTGGCTGGTCATCGTTCTGATAGTTTCTTCGATAGAATATCATCAATCGATTATCCCGAATTAGTTTTCGATTGGTTAAAGATAAAAGAAGAATCTTGCAAGACGAAAACCGTTTGTGAGATGCAGTCTTTTCTCTCTCAAAATGGCTTACCGACTGCCGTACTAGATGGCCTTAGGTAAAATTAAAAATATAAAAGCTTTATTATTTAGATTTTTTTAAATTGCGATAGTTAATAATGTTCTACTTTGTTTCAGTCGAAAGATTCCAGGAATGAAAAAATACATGAAGGCATCTAGAAAAGGATTGAAGAATCAAAACTGTTTTAACTCTTGTCCGCTTTCATTCAGTCAGATTTTCCTAAGGGCGTTTGGAGTATTTTGACGCATTCATTCATCCAATACTATATATTTATAAGAGGTTTTTTGCGTGCCGTACTTTGCGAAACAAAATACATTATAGCTACGTCACGGCTAATTGCACTTTCATGAAATTCTAGCATACAAATGCATTTAGTGGTGTCGATTCGAGAAGTATGGCATGCAAAAACTCAATAATAATTTATATGCAATACAGAATAATTTGAAAAATTTATAAAAATAACAAATTTGTTTTTAATTTAAATATTATTTATTAGTCTTTTCGAGTTTGTAAAACAAAATTACAAATTTTATATACTGTAGAAAAATTTATAAAAAAAAAAATATTTTCATAATTTAATATTTTTATATAAAACTTCAATATATTTATACGTTATTTATTAATTTATTATTTTTATCTCTTGTTTAATAAATTTAAAATATTTTAATTTATCGACCATTCAAGTTCTAATGTAATCATCATAATTTTAACATTTTTACATGATAACTTTTTTTTTTTATTTTTAGAAAAATAATAAACCTTCCCGATATACGTAATTATAGACATTAAAAAAAGTTAAATACTATTTTCTATTGTTTAAATGACATAATAGAAAGAAATAAATTTTGTAAAACAATAAGTTATATTTTTGTTGTTCCAAACTGTCTACTACCTTGCTGTCTATTATTTTAAACAAAAACACTTTTAGTTCTTAATTCAAACGACAGATGGCGAGAATAAAAATTAAAAAAAAACTATAAATATTGTATTTATAAAATAATTTAAATTTTATTTATTGTAATTATTAAACTTAAAAAATATAAAAATATTTTTAATTTTACAATTTTTTAAAATGATATTTTAATACAAGTAATAATTTTTTCAATGTAAGTTTAATCGTCAGGTCGAATGTTTATCAACCAATAATAAACGTACGCGAGTTGTAAAGAATGTCGTCTGCTCGAAAAAAATTTTTTATATAATTTTGTGACGTCAGACTTTTCCACCAATCAGAATTAAATTACAGCCATTTAACAAGTGGTTATTTGAAAGATTATCGTCTGCTTTAAAATCTATTAATATCTACTAAATAAAATGATTATTAAATGTTTTTAAAGCTACTTTTAACGTAAATAAATCACAAAATGAAAGAAATAAAGGTTGGTGACATATTTTTTATTTATTATAGAGGTACTGTATTCAAAAATTATAATATACAATAAATACAGGGTGAGCACAAAAACATTTCAACATTCCAACGTTTGAAAGGGTAAAATTTAGTTCTAGCTGTCAAAATCATGCCTAGCGATTCTTTAAAGAAAAGAAATGAAAGTTCTTGAGTTCTTAAAGAAAAGAAATGAGTTCTTATCAATTTTATCAAGATATTCATGTTAATTTATTATTTTTTTTTTACATTTTTAAATCTGGGAATGTTTTTGTGCTCACCCTGTAGATAAAAAAAAAAAAATGTATGGTATTTCATGATTCTTCTTTATTTATTTGAACATGAATTCTTTTTTTAAATTTGTTGTGGGAGAATTTTAAATATAGATAAGGTCGAGATAGACCCATTGAAAAAAAAAAACAGACATATTATGTAATACAATAGCCACATTGTATAGCGGTGTATCTAATTATATATCAATATTTAACCCATCGTAGACCTAGATTTTAGTAATAAGTCCAACTATATAAGAAAACAACTATTAATGATTTGAAGAAGGATAGATTTACGTATATAAATTGCTTCTAATGAAGAGATATTAAAAATTTATTTTAATTTGATCAGTAGCAAAAAAAAAAAAAAAAAATCTATTTACATCAATCATCTTAAATATAGAAAATCAATGCACGATTTAAATAAGTATATAAAAATAAAATATATATAAAGCAATGAACATAATTTGTTAAACACTATTTTAAACTTTAATAAATTATTTCAGAGACATTAATAAATAATAAAAAAAATACTTCTTTTTTTATTATTACACTCGAAAAATTAATATTATTTTGATTCATTTTATAAAGTCGAAATACAAAAATATGTTTATATTAAAATAAACATTGCTAATTAAATGCTTATTTTTCATTATAAAGTATTTATATATTTATGGCAGTTTAAAAGTCTTACATAGTAATCATGATATAAAAATCCTATATAGGCCTACTATTTATATCTATCTATTTAAAAATAAAATTAGTATAAATTGAAATTTTCACATAGAATAATTATAAATTATATTATTTAATCTTCATTTAAGATCTTAAATAACGATTTAAAAAAAAAAAATAGATAACCGAAATAGGAACGATGTTTTTTCAGTCCACATTTAAGAACTTTTAAGAACTTAATAAGATTGAGAGAATAGAAATAAAAAAAATTTAGGAAATATTTTAATCAAGATTTTATCTTATGTAACCTAGAAATGCGAAAACAGCTTTTAAATGTCAAAATTTATTTAAAATATCTATATCGACATGTAATTTACACGTTAAATTAATTGGTTTTATCCAGAAATTAATTTATTATTTCTTTTTAAGATAAAAGCTTGATATTCATTATTATTATTATAAATATATTAGAATAAAATATATAGGGCCTATAATTACATAATACAAGATATAAAAATAAAATATTTTTACGATTTAGAAAAAACATCAATAATCTATATAAGTCTATAGCGATTTGAATAAATATCGATCTGCTTCGTATTCATTGATTACTAGACAGAACATTGCATTCATGTAATGTAGCCGATATGATCATTCAATAGATCAATATCTTCTATTCAGAGGATTGTGATAAGTAATAAGCTTTGTTTCACACTACTATAACTTGTGAACATTTTGGATCAAACTTGCTATCAACATTTTTTTTTTTTTAGCCGAGTAGCCCAAAGCGACTATTTTATGATAAACATATAGTCATCAGTTTTGCAATACAATGTCACACACCCTATAATGTATCGGTTGAATTAATTATGCATCCAAACATTAATTAATTCAATATTTCGTTCTAGAGTAGAACGTCCTGCTGCAAAGCAACTTTTTTCTTCTAACTTCTCACGAATATACCCTAAATTCAGTTTTTTATATGTTTTTAATTTGCAGATAAGAACATTTCGTTAATGGACTAGGAATTTCATTAATTTAAACACGTTCGATTCTTCCTACACGTTCAAAAACAACTCAAAAATTATTTCAATTTTTAATTTACAAAATTGATTAAATTAAAAATTTTAAATAAAAAAAAAAAAACGTTTTCTGATTTATGTTGTGCAATTTGTAATTTTGATTCTTTGATTATCAGTCATTGTAGAGTAAAATATCAAAATACAATATACAAATCAATTTAAAATTTTTGAATTTTTGGAATAAACTTTATTAAGTCTTCATTATAATTATGGAACAATTTTTCAAATTAATGAATTATTATTTATTTAATTTTTTTAAAAAATAAATTTTAAATATATTTGACATTATTATTAAAATAAATAAATATAATTAAATAATATTATAATATTTAATTCTATTGAACTAAATAAACGAAAATATTGGATTAATAATTTATTTTAGTTTTAAGTTATAACATGTTTAAGTTATAACATGTTTTTAGTTTTAAGTTTTAACATGTTTATTATTAAATTTTTAATTCAAGAATTAACTTATTTTGTTTTTATTTTTTAAATTTAAAGAGAAAAATAAAATAATTTAAGTCATCATTAAAATTATTTATTTATAATTTATAGTCTCAAATTCTTCAGTTATTTGAAATTTAAAACTGCTAAAGAAGAAAAAATAAATAATTTTATTTAAATTAATATTTTATATATAATAAAATCAATAAAGTTTTATACATACATACACATAAATAAATAATATATATTTATATAATAGGGCAACTGATTTTATCACTGAATATCAACTGAATGAAAATTAAGTTATGAGGAAGGCGACAAACGCATTCTTGGAACAGAAATAAATAAACAAAAATATATATTGTTTATTTATTTCTGTTCTGAGAATGCATTTGTCGCCTTCCTCATAACTTAATTTTCATTCAATTGATATTCAGTGATAAAATCAGTTGTCCTATTAAAATAGAAATATCTGTCATTAATGAAATTCAGCACGTTCATTTAGACCTGTTTTAAATTCTTAGTTCTATTAGCTTTTTTAACGATTTTTTTTATAATAAGTTAAAAGTATTTAGATATTATTATTTATACAAACCCGATTATGATAAGAAATCTTATGATATAAATAAATATTAGGTCTAAACAGTATAGATATTGAATTATATACGAAATATTTTGATATATACTGTAGAAAAAAATGTACAGTTCAACAATTCAATATATTAGAATGAACTCTTTCATTGTAATTATGTGTGCAACTTGCGAAATTAGATTTTGAATATTTTATTTTACATTGTTACTATAAATAAAAAAAAATTTCTCAAAATTATTGTGTAATTAAGGATTTGTTTAACAGGATACGACTATAAAACTGCTATAGTCAATATGTAAATAGGAAAAAATAAATACGGCATTAAGTAGCAGGAGTATGTTTAATTACATTCGGTACGTTTTCGACCACACCGTGGTCATTATCAACGAAAAAAATCGTTATAAACTTACAAAGAACAATGGAATCGTACAATAGAACATCGCATATATTTAAAGTGAGACCAGCATACGTAACTCTTGCAAGAAAACGGTTTTCAACAATAATCTATAGTTATGCTTATATATTAAAAATAAACATTGGTGATCTACTACAATAAATATAAAGAAATTAAATAAATAAATGATAATTATTTATTTTTTCTTATTTATATAACAGATTTAAGAAATCAAATTCTAAAATGTAACATTGCATTCTAAATTTCAAATATATTCTTATCACAATATTTGATCTTATTACCTCAGATTTAATTTATATAAATATTGAAAATTGTGTATCCTACAATGATTAAAAAAGTTGTTTATATAGTAATATAGATTTTCATATAAATTGTGAAATTTCGAGAAAACTATTCCTGAAATAATAATAAATTTCTACAGTATAATAATGATTATATATATTCTCATATAGTATCTAAATTAGTATTTTTTTCGAATAATTAATACTTGAAACAAGAATTTCTCGTCTTGTTGATAAGTTTTTATCTGTTGGAATGCAAATGTAATTTCTCCAAAGTGTATAAGGTTTATAGAAATTTATTTATCGTGAAATTATCCAAATAAATCAAGTCATTGTGAAATGATATACTCTAATAGTATATCATTAAAATGATCAGTAATAAAAATAATTAAAAGCTTTATTATTTAATTTGTATTTTCATCAAAGATATATAGATTTATAATTATATATATATATTTTTATATTATACACTGTTATTGTTTAATGAATAAAAAATAATTGTATTCAATCACTATAGAAATTTTTCAATACAGTATATACGAGGAAACAGCGAGCTCTTTACCTGTAGGGGCGAATTTACAATTCTCAGAAAAATTAAAGTGATCCGTCTTCTTGGATTTCCTAGAGTTGCGAAATTATCAGAAGCAAGTTAAAAAGGTCACTGTGAAGTAGGAAAAAAATCATTTATTTACTTTATTACTTAAAAAAATAACATCTTCAATATTAAACAACTAGGGATTAAAATTATATATAACTGAAAAGCAATTTATAATAAAGTTTGAAAAATATTCATTCCTTTTTAGCCTCCAGTTACTAACTCTATTAAACTTTAATTATGTTACTATTAAGTATAAAGTTATTTTTATACTTAGCTTATTAAAGCGTTTCCCAAGATAATGACTGAACTGGGAACGAGATCAGGAAACAGATATATTATTCTAATTGTTATTGGTTATATTATCCTCCCAATAAAACAAAGTTTACCAATAGAAAAAGGAGTCCCTTATCGCTATTGGTGGATCAAGAATTACTCATAAACAAAACCGGAACGCCAGTCCTATCCAAACTGGTCAGTAAATAAAGCTTCTAGCAGATTGATTCTCTAGTAACATCTATGTTAATACTTCAGTTTACTAATAAAGGATTTATACTTCATTTATATGAGTATTTTTAAGCTATTTTATCTTCTAGATACCTTCAAGGTAAGAATATTAAAATATCGTTAAATTTATACTAATCCAAAAATTTTATCTATTTTGCAACTCCGATATATGTATGCATAGCTTAAAGAATATATTAGAATTTATATTATATGCTATATATAACATCATAAACTTGGCATATATATCACGACTCTGACATAGATATGTCAGAGTTGCGTTATAATATACTGTATTCTATATTTTTAATAAGCTATATAAATTCTATTCTTATTTATTTACATTAAAGTTTGCATGCTTTCATATTTGTTTTAATAAATTTCAATAAACTTAAAAATATAACATTTGTATTTTCTTTCTTCATAATACAGCTTTAAGACCTTCGCCTACCATACTATAGAGTAGTAAGGTGAAGGTTGCATTCTAATATTGGAATCCATTCAAGATAGGGTCAAATTCGTGTTAAATGACAGTTGACTTATTTAATTTAGTATTATTTTTAGCTATATAAAGAAATATAATGTTATATTCAAACTGAAATCACAAATTATTTTTATACACATAAGCAAAATCGTATTTTAATCTTTAAAACTCGGAAAAATCACAACTGAAAATAATCACGTAATACCGAATTAAAACTTGAAAACATTTTTAATATAAGAAAGAGTTAAAGATAAGTATTTTATTTAAAATATCAGACTAATTTTCGTCAATGAAAAACCAATCAAAAGATGGAACGTTTAGATAAATTCAATATAAATAAACTATAAAGTAAATTTACTATATATGCATACAGATTTTAAAGTACATGTATTTGTTTTAAATTATATTAATCGCAGGCAGAAACTCGAACTTATAAATGTTTTAATAGTAAATTAAATAATTTTAGATATAAATATAATTTTATTAAAATTTTACACTATATTTCTAGGCTTACAAATTAGTTAAAATTTACTTCGCATAATAATATTGAAAAAATTGACGAATTATAAAGATAAATTATTTTTCACGTAATTTTGAGATTAATTTTTGATTTTCTATTTTAAGATTCATATTTTAAACAATGCATTCTATACTTCACAAATAACTTTTCGGTGACGAAAATATTCACTTATTATCCTGCTGAAGATTATCTTTTGTCTGAAGACAAAGTTTTTAATATAAAGAGCAATTTATTTTAATATTTTGTATATTTGTTATAAAAAAAAATATGTGCATTTATCTAATAAAGATACTTTTTCTATTCAAACGAATTTAACACGTCGTAAAATATAGAGGAAAATACAGTTTATTATTTTATGGTAGTAGTTATTGATGCTATTATTAATAACCAGTTTTCCATATCGTCTATATATTTATATAATAAATTAAAAGATAATTTAGGAAATTAATTTTATATATCTGAAATATAAATTAATGATCTTTTTAAAAATTTTAAAAAACATCAAAAAAAATCTATACAATTTATATAAAATACTATTTAAAATGGAGTAAACTAACAAGATTACGTGATAAAACATTTCTTTTTTGGCTTATATATCACTCACTATTTTTGGCATAAGTTATAATGTTAAATATTTAAGTTACATACATTTCTAATTATTTTTTATTTTTTTATATTTAGCAAATAAACCTAAACATATTAAAAGGTTAGATAGCTATATAACTTTATTTGGTAAATAACTGAATTTAATCTTTATGCCAAGTTTATTTCTAAGCATATTATATAAACTATATCAAGTTTTAACCGACATATTCAAATTCATTGACTACTAATATATTAAGATATTAATGTATTAAATGTATAAGATATAACCTTAGCATTAGAAATTTCGAATACCAATAAAAAAGCTTAAAATAAATTAAATTATAAATATTAAAAACGATTTATTTTAAATAGAACGTAACGTATCTAGAGAAATAGGTTAATAATTCAAATGAAAATAACAGCATGATCAGAAGAGGAGGAAATAAATTTACACTTTTATTTAAGTCTAGAAGGAAGTATTTTTCTCACATAATTACAAAGTTTATTTTTTTTTTTTTTATCTTTTAGAAGACTGATCAAAGGATGCTACTAATTTCAATCATTGTTCTCCTATCGTCGACATCAGTATATACTCTAAGTTCTAGTCAGCGGCACGCTTTAATATCTTTTCGACTTCGTGATCATTTCTTTAAAAATGGCCAAACTAATTCAACAGTCATTTCGAATTATGGTGTTCTTACTTTAGCTAAAAATATTTTGGGAAAAATCGACTGGAGAGACACCTTTATGAAGATGTTGAGAATGATAGTGGACGAAATTGTCACTATAGTATTTAACATGGTTTTCGATTCACCGAAAAATAGAATGTCTCGAAGAATTCCCGGAAGTGTCAAAATAACAGAATACGATAAACTATTCCTGGAAAGGTACCATTTAAGTGAATTATTGCTAAAAAATATTATTTACTATATTAAACTATGTATTAAATGAAGCTAAGTAGAAATTCTTACTTTATAATCAGTCTCGAAAAACTAATTAACTCATACATAAATATTAGAAATGTTTAAGATTCATAAAATGGAAAATACCAGATAATGACTTCTGCCATAGGCAAAATTAACAAGGATGTGGTTGCAAGTGACGGCGATATTCAAGTGCAACCTAGAGATAATATCTTGAATTTTTTTTGTACAGTTCAACTATTAACAAGATATGTATATAGTACTGCATCCTGAAGTATTTTTGTTTTAACTACGACCAATGCACACGGTTTTATTAAGAACATTTTTAGCCAAATAAAACCAAAGAAAGTAATTTTCTGCATCAATGCATGCCAACTACTTTCAAGCCGAACTACAAACCAACTTTTACTATAGAAAATTGTAAAAAAAAATAAACAAACAAATAAATTCATTTAAAATTTGGATGGAATTAATTATCTTCCTTTGATCAATTGATTCTCGTTTCGATAAATTTGTTACATAGAAGATGAATGACATAAAAATATCTAGAAAACAGAAAAATTTTGTAAGTTATACTTCAATTATTTATTCTATATTTTATTTTAAACAGTTTGTAAATAAATTATTTGTAAATAACTATTAAAATAAATTATTATATATTGTATTTGTGATTTTATATTGGAAAAAAAGGAAGCGGGTCGCGGTCTATGATGTTAAAAATGTATCCTCTGACTAAAGCCAAGGCAGGTTAAAGACATAATGATTACGTCCTCTATTAACTATTGTAATGCGATTTGACGAGCTTTCTCATAACAAATGTTCGACTGAATAGCCTCATTAAAATATTTTTTAGTATCAGAACAAAATGCTGATTTCGTAACTGAACAAACTTCCAATTAGGAGTAATATCTTTAAAAAAAAAAAAATTCTTTATATACAAACTCATCTAAATGCATTAAAATAAATGATTCTAATGCGAGTATAATAATATTAAACGACTTTTAGTCGTAAATTCTTTCTTAACGCTTTATTGACTTTCAATAGTCACGAAGATTCAACATGCATCATTATACGCAGAATACATAATGTTTAAGGAATAAACTCTCTTTGTAATGTTTTCATTTTGTTAATAGGATGATCATTGGATAGCGCGCTTCCCTTCCGCATTTTTTTCCCCCTCCTCATTGAACGCTACCTACTGAATTGCTGAACCAATAACCTAACCTTGTCCTTCCTGCTAGAAACCAACAGTAAAAAGTTCGGGCGTATCCCATTGAATTTTAACTGTTGATTTCGTGGTACAGCCTTGTTCTGTATCCTGGTATTTTTTTTTTTTAATTCGATTAACAGATTTTAATCTTCGCGTGGCAAAAATAAACAAAAAAATCGATTTGAATTATTGGCACGATTAATTAAAGAAAAATTTTTGTATATAAAATTATGAATGTCTTTGGCAAACCCTCAACTTTTGATAAATTTTTCCTATTTTTAGATATTGTAAAAATTTAAGTTTTCTAATGTTCTGAATGTCAAATATGTAATTACTGAAATCAAATCTAAGATTTTTTTTTTAAAAATGGATAACATATCCGTTACAAAATAACAGTTAATAAATTTTGTATAATTTTTCGATGCTTAATTTAATACAACTTCGCCCACTGCAGTAATTATAATATAAAAGGCGTTATAACCTGCTATCCTGTAATAAGTACAAAGTACTGTATCCTGTTTGTAGCATATTTTTACATTAAGATTTGTCTCCAGCGCAAAATCCTGGATACATTTTTCGATTATAAACTATTGGTGCTATCAATAGCAAAAATACACTTGATATAACAAAAAATATATTTCAATTAATTTTTAATTTATATAATGTGATAAATATTCTAATGATACATCATCATCAGGATAACTTAAAATTTACAATGATTTACTTTGACATTTTTGTCCATCAACGTTTAGTATAACAATCTTTTATTTACAAGAATTAGAAAAATACATATTTCTGCACAGCACAGCTGTCATAATTCATGATATACATGACCAATTTAAACTTTAAACAACAATATATTACTTCTTGGGAGGATATTTTATGCTGATATTCTTATAACTGAATACTTTACAAACACAAAAACAACTTCCTCTTGTATATTACATAGAAATTTATATATATAACAATAAACAAAAATTAATTAAAATAAAATTAGTTCATTTCTGTTCTGTTAACTTTTCTTCTTCTTTCTTTCTTTTCCTGTAGATAAACAATATTTGATCAAAATTTTAATTTAATACTGTGACATATCATAAAAATATTAAGACTTGCCTGGCTTCCATTCGGATACATTTTGGACATCTTCCCGGAAAATGGCAAGTCTTATGAAAACAGGCCCAGCATACTAAAAGACAATTAAACAAAAAAATTATTATTTTAATATTTATATTATATATCTAATATTTTTTATTAGATATTCATTTACCTGGACATTGAACAACTTTTGTTAATTCAAAGGGAAATATGATATCGTCTCCATTATTACAAATTTCGCAAATAAAACCTTTTGCTTTACATAGCGTGCATTGAACGACATGATTAATACATCTTCCCACTAAATGGTGTAGCTGCTGAGGTAATTCACAATTCTTAATCTATAATTTAAATAAAATACAACTTTAAAAAAAAAAATTATTTTGCTTAGAATTGTTAAAGTTTTGAAAGAGTTTTCTTCATACACTAATGAGATTTTGAATAGAATAGACTTCTGGATCAGAGAAGAGATGTTTGGGATATTTGTTTATCTCCTCTTGCAAGCTTGAAAAAAAAAAAAAATATATATATATATATTTAATCATTACCTCAAATATTAATATACTAAATTAAAATTTAATAATAGCAACACAAAATATATTTTTTACATTTTAGCTTTTCGGCAAGTCTGGATAAAATCTTTAAGAAAAAACATTTGGGTTCGATATTCTCGTATCACGCTTAACTGGCGGATTTTTCTATACAGGTTAACGTTGACGTCCGCAATGTTGAAGAGAGGATCTGTGAACATCATTTGCAATAAGTCACTGGAAAACTTTGACACGTGATATTTAGAAAAATCCCATTTATGTAATATGCGTCCTGGTATATAAGCAAGGGCATTGCTGTGGCAACAATGACAAAAGTATTTACCCAGATATTCGCAGTATCGAAATTTACTGATTAAACCTGCCAAGAAATAATATTGACTTATTAGGATTAAAATAAACTGATAATTACAAAATTTGTAATTTTACCTTGACTAATTTTTGTCCCACATCCAGCACATCTGTAATTTTGCTTTGCTATCAAGACCTTTCTTCTAGTAAAAAAGAATTAACTTATTTACAACATTTCTAATTTATTTCTTTTACTTGTTTATTATTATAATATATACATACATTGGTTCTGGATGAATGCTGAATATAATCTGAGCTCTCGGAGGAGCCCATTCTAAGTTTCCTCTTAGTCTTGTCTAAAAAAACATGTCAATCAGTATTAAAGACAATTTTAAATTATTTTTCATTCAAAAGTATATCGTAATATTTCTTATCAAATATTCAAAATCAAAAATTTTCAGTTTATTAATTCCTGATTAATTAAATTTGATAATATGAAATATATTGATTGAATCACATTTATAATTTATAGTGTTCTTTAAATAATATAATAAAGTTCTAATATGTTAATCATAAGTAATAAATTCCAATATTAAGAATACAATTTTATTCTTAATATTGGAATATAATGACCTTGTTAAGCACCAATTTTTCCCAGAGATGCAGCTATAATCATCGAATAGGATGTGCAGTAAAATACAACTTATTAATATATAATTGCCAATTAAATTAAAAGAAAAAATTGAATTATCTTTACATATCTATGCATAAACATTATTTGAAGTTTATTCTAAATATCAACAAACTTTATTTATAATTTATAAAAAGAAATTTTCATTATTTTTTGATAAAAATAACTCTAGTTGTAACATATTCATACTTTGAACATAATACAATATGCTACTGAATAAATTTGAAAAAACATGAACAATAAATTAAACTTTAAATTATTAGATAAAAAGTATGAACGTAATTATTATTGAGAATTAAATTATAAACTTTCTGATTACTATTATATTCTTCTACTAATTATATAAGATAGTATCATAATTATAAAAAATTTTCTATAACTAATTAATTAATTAGTTATTAATTAGTTAAAATTTTAATTTTAATGAGGTTTTAATGAAAAATCACATTTTGAATATTTCTATAACAACATATGTTCTGAACAGACTTGTGTATTGTACTATAACTTGAAAAAAATGGACACATTATTACACAAATAGAATGAATACTCATTTCATTTTTAAATAACTGCCTCCTAAATATTTTATTTAAATATTTTGATGGCAACAGCTGCAATATGATTGTTAGAAAAATCAATTCGTTATTGGAATATGAAAATTATAAAATCAATAATCAGTGTCAATTTCCATAAAATAATCAATATAATTTAAGTTATTGTTAATGCATGAAAATAACATCTAATTCATATGTTGTAAATATCTATATGCTCAAACTACATAAAACTATTATTAAAGAGAGAATTATTTTCAAATAATTCTTTTATTTGAAAGCAACTGTACTACTACTTCTTTCAGTTAAGTTTTTCACAAATTAGTCTAGTAAAAAATTTCTTTACTTCAAGTTTTATTATTGTTGTTGAATTTCCATTCATTTAATGATTTATATGATAATATACTGAACCTTTTCTGAACTATATTCTTCTTCCACTATATCTGGGGAAACAGGCCAAGAATCAGGAAGTGGTAATAACTAAAAATAAAATGTAAAATTAACTGATAATATATAGATTGCTAAGAATATTTAAATCTTAATTGAACACATAATAATAATAAAATACAGAATGAGAATTAATTTATTATTATTATAATTAATTTTATTTAGAATAAATTTTGTATATTCCTACAAATAGGTTGTTTCTTTATATATAGTACTAGCTAATGTACTTGGCAATGCCCAAGAATTTCTGGAACATCATTTGTAGGGAGATATTAATTTATGGTTTGCAAGATTTTCTGATAATTACAAATGATATTCTTATTGTAAGGAAAGCTGGAAAAAATCAAAACCTCTGGGTGTCATGATAGGTGTGTTCAGTGTGTGAATCACAGAAGTTCTAGTGGATCTGACACTGGAACTTTTGTGACTTCATATATTGACATTTCATAATATCATCCATTGCATATCATAATGATATCAAGCAATAGTGACATTCTGGAGCATCACTGAGTGTTACATCACATTTTAGAACTGTTTTGATGTCATATATTGATCACATTCTGGATCATCATCTGTTATTACATTGTATATTGGAATGTTTGAGATGGCACTCATTTCTATGATGATGTCAAACACATTGACGTTTTATGACATCGTCCACTATTATTTCATATGATGGAGCTGTTGAAACAATTATCATATAACAAAATTTTCTTATTTCTAACTAACAACATATTAAAATATGCATAGTTTAAAATCAAAAAATGCTCAATTATGCATTTTTAAGAAAAAATAAATAAATCATATTAAACATAGATACATTCCAACACATGATCACAAAATGGTAATGGTATGGAGTATTCTCTCAAACTTGATATCATAAAATATTGGGCCAGCTTTATCTATTAATCTTTTAAGTAATGTAACTGTCACTGCTTGTCAAAAATTGTGCAATACTACTTTTTAATACTAATTAGCCTAAAGTTAGATTTAATTTTTTGCATCTAAAGAATTTCGTGTTTATACAGACAATTTTATTTTTTCTATATTGAGTAAATTGTTTGTTAGCACTTGAAGATAGAAGATATTTCTTTTTAACTTTTTTGTTGATTTTAACATTGCTCAACATCATAGCAATATAAAATTAATGTAGCAGGTTATATAAATTATTGAGATATATATATTAAAATGAGTAATAAATAACATAAATCATATCAAACTTCAAAAAGAAATAGAATATTTATTATAATAAAAGAATTTGATATGTTATTATTATTATTATTGAAGTGTTTCTCTCTACAGCTTGGAACTACTTTATTATATTATTATCCATAAAGATTTTTATTGTTTAATCTATATATATAAAGCTGAATGGATGTATGTATGGTTTTGAAATTGTACTTCCAAATGAGTTACAATGTTGAAATTTTGCACATAATCATGTATGCTATCACTTTGATGGGAAAAATCCAAAATTCGTGATAAGTCCCCCTGGAACAATTATTATTTTTTGGAGAACAGAAACCACAAACTTTTTCCACCAAGGGTTTTTGTTCCAAAATGGAATCGCATACATGAGCACAAGATAGACCAACCAAAAAAATTCATAAAGGAAAACAAAAAAACACAAAAATGTTGCTTCTAGAAAGCATTTCAAAAAGTCTTCTGAAAGTTTAGAAACTCAAGTTCTGAAAGTTTAAACTCAAGTACAATGGAATGAGGAAAGGAACACTAGAGTAAAAGCGATGTGCTTGGCCGCCATGAAAAAATGATCTGAAGAATCTGAGAGTGAAAGGCTGCTAGATTACAAAGAATGATCTCTATTGCTGTAAGAAGGGGAATATACACTCAAAGGCATCATCTGTGTGGCTACGTCACTGGGGTTGTAAGCAAAACTCTGTTTTCACATCCATCTATATCCATTCTGTAAACCATGTACATTGTATGAATTAGACGCTGATGTAGTAATTAGATCCATGTCAACAATGGGTTATCACTTAAAGCTCTTAGTTTTAAAGATGAGAGTCCAGGAATTACTTTTAAAGATTTAAAATATTTACCTTTCAAATTCTATTAAATTCATTTGCATGTGCAACAAGGTGCATTGATACTGCTAGTTTTATATTAATTTTATGTATATTTAATGTACATTCTTTGTAATCTTATTTAAATTTGTAAGCACATTACAAGTGCATTCTTTTATTCCTTGTTCAATTACTAATTAATTTGAAGATGAATAATTTATATTCAAATTTTTAGCCTTGCAAGTATATTAATTTTATTTATTTATTTTTAAATTTTTTTGTATATATATATAATATATTATTTGTTTATATAAAATAATAAAAAAAATAATTACTGTTTGAGGAGCATCTCTTTCAGAAACAAGCCACTGCAGGTCTGAAGCTTTAGGAAGTTGTTTTTCAGAAAATTTCTTCAACAAATTAAGAGCTACAGATTCTGCAGATAATTGACCATTTGCATCTGTAGAATTTGTACTACAAAAAAAAAAAAAATTGTATATAAGAATATATTTTTAGAGTTTAAATTATTTATAATAATTATTAAATTATATTAGTGTTTTAATTCTTTTTTACTCACAATTTTGCTTGTTCAATATTAGAGTTTGGAGGAACTGGAAGGACTGAATTAATCCTCTGAATATCAGCATCTATGAAAAAATTTTTTAATTAAAATATACATTAAGTATAAAATATAATTTTTTTATATCAACAAAATATGCTTTTAATAGTTAATACAAACTATGAAAAGGTTTTATAAATAAATAAAATTTTGATATTAAGGGGAGACACTACTTTTAAAAATCTAAATTTGCCAAATATCAATTTACTAACCAAATAATTGTTGTAAACATATAACCATATTGTTCTATTTATGAAACAAACATTATGTAGAATAATATATAAAAATATTTTGAATATACATTAATAAATTAATTAATGGCAATTATTTCTTTTTGTTTTTTGCCATTTTCTCAAAACTTTATTTTTGTAATTGCAAAAAGCATAAAAAAAACTAACATAATGGTTTGAAAATTGATTCTTAGGTTCTTGAATAATTATTGCATGCAATGACAGAGCTAGAATTGCAAATTTTGCATTAGAATTTCTAAAATTATAAGATTTTTATCAAAATTTTTGGAACTTTAAAATGTTTTGACTTTGCGGATTTTTTTTTTTTTTAAAGAAAAATGTTTTGCCAAAAAACTTTCTGTCATTGCATAAAGCATATCTTAATGAGTTAGCATGCAAAAAATTTCAAAGATAGACAAAGTAGTTTTTAAAAAAATATTTGAAAAAAAATTACTATTTTTTCACTATTTTGCCTTTTCAAACCCAAAAAAATTTATATATATTTAGAAGTTGTACATTTTCATAAATAGAACAATATGGTTACATGTTTACAACAATTATTTGATCAGTAAATTAATATTTGACAAATTTAATTTTTAAGTAGTGTTTCCCCTTAATTTTTGTGTTTGAAGATACTTATTTTATAGTAGTACATATAATTTTATATGAACCAAATTTTGTCATTTTATTAAATTATTCATAATATGATTAATTTTCCCAAAAACAATACGTAATTTGGATTTATGTGAATAAATTTTGTAATGATAAAATTACTATATATATATATATATATATGGTGTCCTGTCAAGACCACAAACTTGAATTCTCACACAGTACAATAATGTGACCCAAGAACCATACCCATATGTTCCACAGTTTTCAAGAAAAATGCAAAAGAAAAAGTACAATGTCAGATCATATGCAGTGATTTAGTTTGATTGATATATTTATTTTAGGAAATAGTGAAAAGACCCGAACTCAGGCCAGACTCTGGATTTGCAGAGTTATTAAAACCATTAGGTTGAATTTAGATTATTATTGATATTTTTGAGTATTGCAAATTTGCATTGCATTCTTGTATTCATTAAATTTATTACAATAAAGTGGAACATAATAATAAATATTGGTAGTGGGCAATTTGACAATACATAAATTTTCGATATTTCCAACTTCTGACCTCACAGTTTGAATCAAACACTCTCGTAACCGGTGACTACTTGTATTTCAAAAATATTTTAGTATACAGTAAATTACTGTAGTAATCATGATACCAATATTTAAAAATTTTATTACCTGAATATAAAGAAGCCATTGACAATGATAATCCATTTTCTTGTATAGAAGTTAAAGTTGATTGTGTAGTATCTAAAATAAAAAGGAATTATCTTATAGTTGCTATTATCAGATATAAATCTCTTTTCTTATTGCTTTTTAACAAACACAAAATAAAATTGATCATAGTAGTTTGTTTATATTATATACTCGCAAGATTTTTTAAATTTGTTTGGAAACACTCTTTAATATATTAAATTTCTTAGAGAAAACTGAATATTTTTCCGTTTTTTTTTCTGAAATTTCAATTTTAAATAAATTTTTTATTCTTACATTTTACAATAAATCTTGCATAGGAAAATTTAAAGATAATATAAAGCTATTTCTAATAATATTAACCAATATTTCATATTTGTAATATTATTAGAAAAAATCTATTTTAAAAAATGTTCAAAAATTCATAAAATATCTATAAATTTATTTTTTTATTATTATTATTTTTGTGTAATTTATCTCTAAAGTTATACCAAAGTTCAACTTCAAAATTAAAAAGAAATTGGACCATGATAATATGAACAATTTCAAATTACATTGATAGAAAATGTGCTTGTTAATAATGTCTCACATTACAGCACAGGATATTTGACTAAGGCCAGCAACAAACTAGTTAATTGCATCAACTGCAATCTGATGTCAAATACAATTTTTCTAGTCATGTGACCATTTCATAAGATACTGCTAGTTGCAATCCTTGGTGAAATTATTAAATCAATGTCATTTATGACATTGGCTGTCTGTGAAAACAATCAACATTTCTTGAACATTTGTTTATACATTGAGTAATGGCGACATACACAGACAATATGTTAATGCATCTGCATACTGCTTTAACTTAATTCAAAAGTACTTGTACTGAATAATGTTATCCAAATATGCATGCTCAATTTCCAAAGTTTTCACTATGCAAGTCCCATTGCATCAAATATCTAATATATTTGATTTTTGGGATAATGCTTATTCCACCTCTTTTTTATCGGCAGTGTCGATGTCACCATAATGAGTATGAATGACAAGTTATACATGATTTTGGTACGATATTGAATGTGACCAGATTGCTGCAATATTGACTAGTGTGTAGCCAGCCTAAAATAGATCTATTGGTTCAAACTAGAATTAAACAAATACACATTTTGCAAATGAATGCCATCACATCAAGATATGAACAAAACTAAAATAAGGTATATATCATTTATTCTTCTTATGTATGTTATGCACAAGGTTTACTCAATATATTTTGTCCAGAACTGCAAGAAAAGTTCAATTAAAAATTTTTCATAGTCTATCCCATATACATTTGTAGCAATATTTCCAAAGTTTATCCATGACGATATTCCAAAAATGTCAAAAATTCTGTACAACATATCATGACAAAAAACTAAACCTATAATTATGCATATTTTGGAATATAAGTAAAAACAAGAAGTTTCAGAAAGAACTAAAATTGCCTTTCCAAAGGTGTTATTTATTTAGCATTTGGAATCCTTTGGTTTTGTGTGCCCGATTTTAATGCTAATTTAACCAGCATAGATATCCCATTGTTGATATGACATCATCCTGTGTTAGCAGTGTAAAAGTAACAAATGGCATTACCTGATTTCTTAATATAACATGTGCTAACATAATGCACTATGTTAGCAGTGACATTTATTATTGCTAATGTTTCTGCTAACACAGTTACATTAATTAGCAATAATATAAACTAAAATTGTAATAAAAATGAAATTCTATTCTAAAGGATTAGTTGATTCTACAAAAATAAAAGATGCAGTATCAAAGTGTCCTTTAATGGCAGAACATCACTACCAAATTTCACAAAAATCTATAAATTGGTTCAAAAGTTATTAGTGGAGGACAGAAAGACAGAAATGATTGGCTGATCTTATAAGCCTTCATTTTCTTTGGAAAATAGGCTAAAAATAACATTTACATTTATAAACAACATTTTAATAAAAAAGATTTTATCAAGTTTATAGATTCACATGTTCTTGGTGAAACTAGCAAAATTTTACTATGTTAGGACAAATATAGGATAAGTTCATTTTCATTTCTTCATTTAACATTTTTAAATTTCCACATTTAACTGATTTTATATTGATCAAACATAGCTTCTTAAGAACAGTATTGCCATAACGAAAATAAAAATTATTTTAAAGATATTAACTGCTGGTAGAATATTATCCTTGTATAGGTGTGCCCCCTCTTATTTTAATATTTAAAAATTCCATTTCATTTTTTTAGATCAGTAAATTTGTGATATAGCCCATGTACTATTACACAACACCATTTTGGAAAGCATTGGTCTATGAAATAGAAAATTGTAAAAAATTTATGCAAAATATACGCACAGTTAAAAATGACTTAATTCTAATAATATTAAAAGTATTTAGTAAATATCATTTTTGCACTTATAAGAGATATCGGAATCAATCTTATTATATAATTAGGTAATATAAATCAAATAATATACACTACTAACCTGTTAATTCTAATTCGTTGATATCATCTTCAGTTCCACTACTCTCTGAAATATTTGATAATTTTAAAGTGAATTATTAAAAATTATAAACATTAAAACCATTTGTAAAAATTTTTGCTTTAAGAAAATAATGTGTGTATCTTAAAAATTACTAAATATTTAAAATATTTAATATTTTACAGGTAATCCTCAACTTATGATCAATTCATAATTATATGACAGTGATGTTATTGATAAATTCTGCTATTGGTCAATGCAATTGAACTGAGTTCAATTCCAATACCTAACAGCCCGATATATGGAAAGCATCCGTTTGTGTGTTTTAATTCATTTAGTTTTGTGTTATCGTTATCGAGATAATATATAATGTCCTAATAAACATTAATAGTGAGAAATCCATAAATTTTGGACATTTCAAACTTCTGACACTTCCGTGTTATGACGACAGAGTTGAAAATTTTTGGAGCTAAACTCCGTCATAAGTTGAGGATTATTTGTACATATATAATCAATATACAAATTGCATATTATTTTAGTTACACATTTATTATAATAAAAATACCTTCATATGAAGCTGTACATGGGGATGAACTAGGTGGCGATGCACTTGTAGTAGAAGCTGATATAAAATAATTTTATAATTATTTTAAACAACAAAAACATTTCCATTGATAAAACTGTTACTTACTATCAGTTTTTCCATCACTGAGCAAAGGCAAATTTTTCACTCTTAATTGCTATAAATAAATGTACTTCAAAAAATGATCATCATTTTAACTATAATTCTTCAATGGTATAATTAAATTTATAATAGTTTTATGTTAGTATTTAATAATCAGTAATTAATTTAATATAAAAATTTAATTCTTTTAGTTTTTTTAATATACTTTTTATCTATTAAAATGCATATTTAATAACAAGAATATAATAAATCTAACAGTTTATGATTTATTAAATTGAACAAAAATTTAGAATTATTTTTTTGTTTAATTCAATCATTAGTTCTTAATATATAACATATCAAAAGTCTGACAATAATATTTTACATTCACATATAATTTGACTAGTAGTTTATAGTTATTATTCAAAATAATGAAAACACAAATGGCACATAGGCAATGTATGTAAGCCGGGCATCTGTTTGGTACTCTGACAAGGAAATCCAGTGGATTTTGACCTACCAAATGGCTGAGAAAGATGAAGTTTTGTAGGATGGCAGTGATCTATATTTTGACTGATCTGACTATCTTAGATATACTCGATTAATACTTTTTTTTTTAAATAATTTTAAGATCATTGCTTTAATATTTAGTTTAATTATGGTAATTGAAGGTTTTATATTTTCAATTGTGATAGAATTATCATGATGGACTTCCATTTGTCAAATGATCACGACTGATTTCTGATCAGGTTGTTTTGTGGTGTATATATTAATACATTATATATTTGAATGGAAATCTAACAAGTTTACATAACTTTTATATTTATATAATGTTTTCAGACATTTAATTCAGTCCCTCTTCAGTACATGGCTATATCTACCACACGCTATACACAATATTGGATATTACATATAGTGTGCGGTAGACATAGCCATGTACTGAAGAGGGACTGAATTAAAAGTCCAAAAACGTTATACAGATAATAAATGTTGCTTGCTTATAGTGCTTAGTTTTTTGGACTTTTGTAATCAAAGCAAGTCATGTAGCTAAGCTTATATTTATACATATAATAAAAAATAAATAAAAATTTGTTGCTTTTCTATCAAAACTTCAATAAGTAAAAATATATGCTATCAAAAACATTCAACCTATACTTGTTTATCCAATATTCTTGGTGTTGCAAATTTTTAAATTTTCTATGCAATGGCATAAATATTCTAGCAACAAATGTATTATAAACTACATATTTATTTGAAACATGATCATAATATTTCAAAATAGCAGTGCTTTCAGCAAAATTAATTTTATTGAAAATCTAAACTATCCAATTCAAAAACATTTTTGGTTTATTCATTCCTCTCTTCAGTTGGCAGAATAACAACAAATACAAAAATACACATAAATTGTGTTCCAATATATGTATGTTTTTATATTTGTTATTTTCTGTCAACTGAAGAGGGGCTTAAATAAACCAAAAATATTTATGAATTGGATAGTTTAGATTTTCAATAAAATTTATCCCTGCAGAAAGTTTGTTTTTCTTGCATGAATAGATATGCAGCAGAGAACCAAGAGAATAATGATATATTTGATAGTTGAATTTTCATCAAAAATCCTTTATAATAATTATATATTGAAAGTTTTGTGTATTAGCATGCATTATTTTATAAATATCATCCAAAATTCTACAAGTACATCTAATTTAGCATAATTTATAATAATGCATAAAATATTTTAAAATAATCAAATCAGATATTAAATCTATTAAAAGTATTTGATTTAAAAATTTAATTCATTTATAAAGTTTATTCATAACTCAAAATTACTCTTACACCAAACTCGTATTACTTATGAGTTACTTATTAACCTCTTGTGTGCTGGTGATTTTTTCTAGTTAAGCCTTATTAATATAGAAAAAAACAAACAAAAAATGTAAATTGCAAAATTTCACTTAATTTTCATCAAAAATTTTAAAATTTTCACAATGTATTAAGTTTTTTATTGTGATTCCAATGATGCAACAAATTCTTCCAAATTTTATTTCTTTCATGATTTTTTGTTCATTTTATGAGATTGGAAAAAACATGATTTTTTAATATGAAATCTTAGCTATCCAACAAAATGTTTATTTTATTTACTGATAGCGGCAAGTCTTGTGAATAAAATAAGGTACGAATTAAGAAAATTGGTTAATATTTTAAAAAATTATCTAAAACCAATTATTATGCAAATTTTAATTAATTTAGTTAGTTAATCAGTCAAAAAGTGATAAATTTTTATTAAAATATTGTCATTTTTTTAATGAAATATACTTATTGATATGTTCTCTCTTCATTTCAATAGTTTTTACTTTAATTTTTTTTATAAATTTTCAAATTTATAACAAAAACATTATATTTATGAAAACCATCCACAATTGTACATAAACAGCTATAACATTTTCTACTTTACTTGGATTGGCCATGAGATATTGTGTTGACACTCTAAACCTAATAACACATGCAATGCAATAAAGTAAGCTTGGCTGTAATTTCCTGTGAAATGACTGGCTGCTATAAAACAATAAAAGTGCCATGCCCCTTTTTATTGCCTGAGGTTGTTTACATTAGGATTTTTTGGTATTTTACTAAATTATCTGTAAAAGTAAAGCAATAAATAATCAAATAAGTGAAAATATTCAATATTTTAACATAATTAACCAAAATTTTTGTATTATCGGCAAAATTTTTTCAATTTTACAAATTTTACAGTTCATTATAGTAAAATTCCATGCTTTAGTTAAAATTTCAAAAATAAATTTATCTTACCCAAAAATCAAAATAAGATTACTAAAATATAATAGGATAAAAATCAGAATCGATAACCTTCAATCAAAAATTGTCTGAATTCTATGAATATGATCCATTCACATTTTCTATCTTTAGAGTGGAATCTAAAAAGAAATTTTGGCTGTCAGAAAATTTAGGACCCATCATCAGAGGCACGTATTTTCACTAAATGCAAAAAAACTGCTCTAATGAGCAGTTTTTTTGCATTTAGTGAAAATGCATGCCTCTGATGATGGGTCCTATATTTTCTCATAACAGCTCCACTGTATAATTCAGGATGAAATTTTATTTATATCGTTTTTAATTGTTTTTTGTGTTTTTGTTCCCTGATCTTGATGATTATCTCATCAAACGCACTTAACAGGTTAATGTACTAGTAATTTCATTATATATATTGCATTGTTTAATATACATTATTAATTAGATCAAGATTTTTCCTCCTTTAAAACTTTGAATATAAATTTACGATCATACAAGGATTTTTAGTGGAAGATTTACTATCTTGAAATATTGTGATCACATGTTAATTAATTATTTAGTTTTACAATATATTTGTTGTTAAATTATTTTGATATATGATCTAGTAGTAAATATATAAAATGGATAGAATTATTAAAGATGGGAATTCTCCAAATATATTAAATAAATACTAAATCATATTCAATAATTGTGCAGAAAAATTGATTTGCTTATCAGAAATATTAAATTTAAATCCTACATGCATTTTTCACTTTTGATAGTTTTCCAATGATTTGGAAACCTTATATATATATATATATATATGTTAATTTCGCAAAACATTATACAGATTCAAAGTTATGTTGAAAGTGAACAACAACAGCCTGTATCATGTTAAAGATTTATGAAATTTAATTTTTTTTAATCTGATTAGATGAAAGTCAGAATTCGAATCTTTATTTCCGTTATTATCTCTATGGATTTTTGATGGAACAAAGAAAAATTTTTATCATAACATGAGTATTTTTGGTAAAAGTTTTGTTATCTTAAAATACGTATTAATATTTTAAAAAACTACGTAATTTTGCAGAAACTTTTTTGTTAGACTGCTATTCTATTATTATAATATTGAAAAGTTTTGTACAATTTGTGGATTTTTCCAAAATTTCAATATAAAATATATTTTGCATGAAAAATTTGTAATTCTGATATTTGTAATTAGAGGAACAACTGTGTTTGAAATTATTAAATTACTATACTATTAAAATCCATATTAAATAAAGATTACAAGCTATTTAAAAAAAGAATTAACAACAAATAAATTAACCTCTAACTGGATTTCTCGTCTACGTATGCGTATATGCTGATTTAACTTTTGGATTTCTTCATCACTTTCATCTTCTGCTTGTTTAAGTGACTGATTACATTTTATTTGTTCTATTACAGAAATAAGTGCTTCAGATATGCAGAAATGAGCATTTTCCTGAAAATTAAATAAAATATGTAATTATTTATAAAACTGGTTCTACTACATAATGAAAAGAAAAATATTTTCTTAAAACCTGAAAGTTTGATGATAACGTTTTTGAATTAATTTTCACTCTTCCCCTTCAATAGATATCTGTTTTCAACTAGAATTTGAATTTATAAAAAATGGGAGATGAAAATACATAAAATTTATATAAAAGTAGTCCTCAACCTATGACAAGATTCAGTTTCAAAAATTTCAAGCCAGTTTTACAACTTATCCTTTAATAATTATTTTTAATGTTTAGGTTTTAATAATAAATGATATCCCCCTATGAACTCTTAAATTCATGCTTTCTAATAACCAAAAATTTTATATAATAACGAGAGAGGACTGACACCACGAATCACTGCACCAGATGACACCAATGTTAGGAATGCCACTGATTATGTAAGCTTGCTAAGGAAGGAAACCTAAAACTGTTTGCTTCTGGTCACTTGAAAATAATTTAAATGATAAATATTGAAGGGGAAATCTTTAAAGAAAGAAAGAAAAAAATCATTGACTCCAATTAAAACAATTCTGCATCTTTATTTAATATTAACATAAACAATTAAGTCTAATATCTAATATAGATTTGAAGATAACAAATACATATTAAATAATTTTGTTTATATATTTATAGTTGATAAACTATTATTTGAAAATAGTGGAATGATAGAGGAAAAATAAAAACAGTTTTTCTGAAAAATTTAATTAATATTGTTTAAATTAATCCCTTGATTATAATTTTGTTTTACTTCCATTCAACAATGAGATTATTTTAGAATTCTTTGAAAAATAAAATAGTCTATTTCAACATATTGTTTACTTTTTGTAAACAATATACTGAAGAAAGATGAATTTCAATATTATAAACAATTAAAACATAATGCCCAATATATATATATAAAATATAAAGTCAATACTTAAACACTTGCCTTTTTTTACAATGTAGTTCATAAACAGCACATTTTGCAAGTAAAATTTTATTACGTATAATGTTTTCAGACCAACGTGTAACGTTTTCAAGGAACAAAGATTAGCAGAACACACGTGAATTCTACTAATTCACGTGTGTTCTACTAATCTTTGTTCCTTGAAAGGTTAAGTTCTTTTTATATGAATGTACTGATGAGGGACCGATCAG
>WUQG02435540.1:0-13983 GCA_011317285.2 Androctonus mauritanicus
TCCATGCAGGAATGCACCAAGGGTATTTGCCGCCCGGGTGCAAACTTTTATCGGCTGCTCCTTATAAAGTAACTACAAGAAATTGTATGTAGTATTTACTACAATAAATAAAATGAGAATTTATGCAAATCAGAAGTTAAATGTCTTATTTATTAAAAATACAGAATACATAATTTGCTATGATCAAACAAAAACAGAAAAACAATTATTTCTTAATATGAAAAAAGATTAATTGCACATGCTTTTATGCAATATTTATTTGGCATGATTTTTTGTAGCAAAATCATTATCCTCTATATTTCAATTAGTAGCAATTTGATGTTCTATGCTAATAAGACTTAAATTGTTGAGTCTATCCTGTATCATTGTACTGAGGAGATGATGTATTATAATTTTCAATTTTGAAAAGGCTCTTTCGCAAGTTGTAACAGTCACAGATATTGTTAAATAAATTCTTAGTGCTATTGACAAATTGGGGAAAACACTAAGTAGACCATTCGAAAATATATACTCAAGTGCCGAAAATGCGTTCATATTCGGATTAAGATAGATTAAAATATTTTCTATATATTAGCTACATAAAATAAATATTTGGTATTTGTTTCTTGCCGCTCGGGTGAGGTGCATCCTTTGTACCCTCTGCTTGGAGCGGGCCTACACCCATGATAAAAGTTGAAGGATAACACAACACAAATTTTTAGGCAGGCCTGCACAATAGTTGCAAAGTGTTAAACATGTACTATGTTGAAAATTATAATACCAGTTAGCCTGTGAACTTTCAACATCTGTAGATTTCATCCCATCAGCGATCCACCGATAAATGACTATTTAGAGGTTTCTTAAGGTGCTGTATCGATCGATGCTACGCATTTTCATCAATCGAATTCGTAAAATCGTTAAGGTCCCTTGTCAGTTTAAATATTATAATCACCTTTTCTGTTGAATTTTATAGAATATAGTTGAATCTAATTCAAAAGGTGAAAGCTCTATCATGCAAAACTTTATTCCATCACAATCTAATCGAAAATAGAATTTGGCAGTCATTTAAAGATTATATACTGTATTTCTCTTTAGTTATTTTAGAGAACTGAAAAATCTGTTACTTTTAAAAATTAGATCAGCTTCCGATGCTTAACAGATGATCTGAACAGAAGTGTGCATGGTGACTTTGCTGATTTAAAATACCCTTCAAAATTCGAGATGTGTAAAATTACTCAGAAGAAAATTCTGGCGCGGCATGGATAATCTATGATAAGTAGAATATATATATATATATACACAACTCACGCTCAGCATTTAATTCTAACAAATTTTCATTAATAATTAACTTTTGTGCGTCACATGACTCCCTATCAAAAGAAATTTTCTAGAAAAACTTTAGAATTCTTACCCCACTATGGCAACAATAATGATGATTACATATTGAATGTGTCTTATTGACAATTTGTCGTGTATAAGCCAAGAATCACATTTTTTAAAACTTGACAATGTTTATTACACACTGTATATGTAACAATTTTAGGTATTTTTGTTATACTGTAACCCTAGGTTGACTATTTGATAAAATTATCTCCAGCAGTATTTTATTTTAACTTATATTTAGAAAATGTAGCACATTATATATATTTAGAATTATTATTCTAGTTATTTCTAAGAATATTACCTTTCTCATTGTCCCCTACCTGTTACTGAATTTTCATTTTTCTAAGAGAGGATAGTTTTTTTTTTACTGAAATAAAAATTTGCATGAATGCATTACAATTAAAAATTCCTTTATGTTTGCAAAGTTAAAATTATTATACTACTATGTCTTTAATGTTTTTATTCTGAATTTTTAAATAATAAGAATAGCATTTAAAACTACATAATTATATTATAATGGGAATACAGACTGTTACATTTATGAATAAGGATCACTTAAGCAAACATTTTAATTGCAGGGTACAGATTGAGTATCCCCACTCAGAAATTCCATAATATTCTGATATATTTAACTTTGGTTTCGCAATAGAGAAGTCCTTTGGATTAGTATTATGATCACTGTGCCACAAATGATGAAGGAATAGGATATATGCAGCCTTGGTCCAATATTCTGATTCAGTAAATATGAAAATCAAACATTGTCAACATGAGATATTTATGACTACTTATTTTCTGTTGTGTTGTTTGTATATCGTTAAAAAATCTCGGCAAGATCTGATAGTGATAACCATAAATTAGTTACAGTACTACTATAGGTGATATTAAATCTTTTGAAAGAATCTTAAAAAAAAAAAAAAAAAAATATGTCAAAATGGAAAAAAAAACCATTAAATTTTCAACTACATTACGTATTCCAAAATTTAGAAAAAATCCAAAATAAAACAGTCAGTCCCAAGCATTTTGGATTGTAATATTCCACCTGTACAATGAAGCTCTACTAAAATCATCATAGTGAAAAGCATGATAGAAAAATATGACTCATGTTTATCATCCAAAAATATAAAAGTTTACCTTAGTTGATTCTAGATTGTCTAAATGAATCTATCAATTTGATATTTTTGTTATTTTTAATATATTGAACTGTACTAACTTGTACGTTAATTCGATAGTAGATTTAATTAATGTATCCCTACTGAATGTTCTACGTTCTATATCAAACATTTCGTACAAAAACACATTAATATAGGCTCTAAAAAAATATTTTAACAACTTAGTTTTTTTATTGTAAACCTTCAATATTTAACAAATACATTAATATTAGTTATTAAGCATCCAATAGATTATATCTCACTGAAATTATTCTTGTTTCAAAATTACAATTAGAATATCTCACATTTAAGCAATAGAATAAAAATCTTCATATTGCTTAAACAAGTTTAAAATCTTTTTAAAACATGACATTAATATAATTATATTTAAAATTAGTGTAGACATTTCAAAAATGGATTACAAGAAAAATTGTGCAACTTTATTGCATTAGTAAATGGCAGATTTTTCAAATCTTTGGCACTTACAAAAAATACTTTTCAAATCAAATCAATTCTTCACAAATTTTGATATTATAATATTGACCTATCTTTTTATTATACAAACTAGTGCTCATATTTTAATCGTCAAAATACAGCATTTAATCATCGGCTTTTTATTTCAATTTTGGCATTAATGAGCATTATTTTTATCCTTAAATTATAAAAATATAACATTTAGATCACTTGATGTAATTTGTATTTGAACAAAAAATGCTTATATACACACACGTACATACATAAACTTTTTTTCTAAAGTCCAAAACACAATCTGCACATTTGGATAAATTTATTTACAATGAAAGAACTGTCTTTTTGATTATTTCTGCACACTCTTTTATTTCTCCTTCGGAAATTGTTAGTGGAGGAGCAAACCTGATTTTATCTCCATGTGTTGGTTTTGCCAAAAGTCCATTTTCTTTTAATCTCAGGCAAACTTCCCAGGCATCATATTCTAAAAAGCAGTGTCCAATAACTTTAATTTTTAAAAAATGTAATCTTTTTAAAACAAATTATGAATATCACTTACTTTCGTTTATTACAATTGCATTTAACAATCCTTTCCCTCTCACAATTTTGATAATTTCCTTTGGAAGTTTTAAAAGCTCACTACGAAGTATTTGACCCATATTTTCTGCATTTTCATCTAATTTTTCTTCTTTTAAAACCTAAAAATTTTATTACAAAAATATTTATCCCGAATTATTTTTCACAGCTAATTATTTTGGTAAAATAATTTATTGCATTTAAATATTTATAGGAAAGTATATTCTCTTTAGGAATATTCAAAAATATATGCAAGATCACTGGAAAAAAGAATATTTCTTATTTAAATATTTTCAAGAGATCACATTCAGCAAAAAGAAAAATCATGAAAATTTCATCTAAATGACAATCATGAAATGCATTGCTAAATATTTAGCAAAGCATTTCATGGTCATTGAATGCAAGGAAAGCAAACAATTGAATCTAAGAATAAGCAGCTTTTGGAGGGAGTGTCATGAAAATTCCTAATTTTTTGATATTGCTACCAAAAGCAGGATAGCATGTCTGCAATGAAAACAATTTTCCTGCCTGGCAGTTTTATAATAGCTTAGAATGAATTTCAGATGTAAGAAAACATCAAATAGGCTCACAATTAACAAATTTAGTAGTTTGAAATGACAAATTTAATAGACACTAAGAAGGAAACAAGCAAAACAGCAGAAAAACAGTTACCATATTCAAAGATTATTGACACTATCTGAATACCAAAAAATCCATAAAATATAATCTAACAATTAAACTTGAGTGAATCAACAACATATAAGATAATTCAAAAAGATGTGAAATTACCTCCATTCACATATAATAATTTAAGTTGGACAATAAAACCAAGAGAAATAGTTTCTATAATCCAAAATATTTTTGGGAGGAGATCAGTCCAAAAATACCAGTCAAAAGCATATGGGTTTAGTGATGAAATACATTTTCATATGAATGGATATATGACCTACCAGAACAAATATAAGAGCCTAGGAAGCATCTCTAAACTGTCACTACCCTTTCTCCCCTACCGGCATATCAGATTTGCGACAATAAGTGACATAAGAAAGAAGGGGTTCAGGCAAATTGCAAAGCCTCAACTCTTCTTTCTTATGTCATTTATTGTGTGCTGAAAAATAGTAGAGTTTTTACTTTTTATAAAATATAAAAATCATATTTTAATGTTTATTTTTCCAACAATTTTAGATCAACCATAAAGACTGACATAATGCAATATAATTAGACATATAGTATAGGTTTTATTTTATAACCAACATATCTAGTTCCATATTTCTAAATCTTTAAAACCACTTGATATAACTTCTGACATTTGTCAAGTGGTTTAAAGATTTTTTGAAGTTAAAAAAAACAAAAATAAACACAGTATATACAATCAAATACAAAATATAAAAACACAATGAAATTGTGTTGTGTATAACAGAATCAGGAAGAATTGCTCATTATAATTTATTATTTGTTGTATCTGAGAATGTAAAAACATTGACATGCATATAATTTATGCATTTTTAGGTGTTAGTATTGCACATACCTCACTCATTTTCTCATTTTTTTTTTATTCTGTTTTTGAAATCCTACAATATGAAAAGGGATGATGACAAGAAACTAAGATTTTTATAAACATCTTTTTAGCTCAAATATGAGCAAAGTAAATAACAAAAAGGTAGAAACCACTTCATATTTGAATTCAAAAATAAATTTATACAGGGATATTGGTTATCAGAAAATTGACATTTTTAATGTACAGGGTGGCGCACGAAAAGTCATAACATTTGTTCATTACACATGTAATATTATAGATGGAATGTTGAAAACTCGTATTCATATACTTTGGTTTATGGAAAATCCGGTAGATCTCATGAGAAGTTAGTATCGAATATTTACTTGGCACCAAACAGCAGTTTTCAAGATGGTGCATAAAAGCAGATTGAGTGTTGAATGGGAGATGAAAGTTGTAATGTTTTTTTTTACAGAAACAAGCAGTTTTGTAGCAACACAGATGTTTTCATGCACACCTTTGTACAAAATGGGCTCCATGTAAACAGACTATTCAGAGATTGTAACGTCAATTTGAAACAACTGGCTCTGTGGTGGAGAAGAATTGACAGCGCAAACCAAGTATCCACCACAGAGCCAGTTGTTTCAAACTGACGATACAATCTCTGAATAGTCTATTTACATGGAGCTCATTTTGTATGAAAGTGTGCACGAAAACGTCTGTGTCGCTACAAAGCTCCTCGTTTCTGTAAAAAACATTACAAATTTCACCTTCTGTTCAACACTCAATCTGCTCTTATGCAGTATCTTGAAAACTGCTGTTTGGCGGCAAGTAAATATTCGACAATAACTTCTTGTGATATCTACCGAATTTTCCATAAACCAAAGTGTACGAATACGAGTTTTCAACATTCCATCTATAATATTACATGTGTAATGAACAAAACAAAAATAGTATGACATTTCATGCATCATCCTGCATAAACGCATTTTTTGCTGAATTATGAAAAAACGATTAAAAAATATGAATCATGAACTTACCTCTAAAGCAGCTATTGCAACTTTGCAAGCTAATGGATTTCCTCCATATGTAGAACCATGCTCTCCTGGACCAATTGCAAGCATGACAGGATCATTTGCAAGAACAGCTGAAACCTATTACATAAACTAATGTTATCTCAAATAAAATAATCATAAAATATAGAAAAAATAGGTTAATATTTTTTTTCTATATTGTTCATTTTTAAATGAATATTCAAATCAGATTATCATAAGATCTAGACAATACTTTTATTTTAAATAGAATATAAATACAAAATTTCAAGTCTAAATTCTAAACATTAAAATATGGAAAACAAAAAAATTTTAAAAATATTCATATTTTAATTTTAAGTATTCTGCTGTTCTCAGCAAAAAAGAAAATTCATAGAAAATGGTTAAAAATAAAGGTTTATTATATGAAAATTCTCCAAGATATCACACATGAAATGTATAACTGATAGGGAGATTTATTTCAGTCTCCTCTCAGATAACTACTAGAGATAGGATCAGGAGTTTACATATTGATTTGTGAGTTTCCTTTCTTGTTGAAAAAAGTAAAATCCTCATTTAACCATAGCCAATTAAATTATTTATTCTGAATTAGCTGATATTATCCAGTCTACTAATTTAAAATAGTTATTTATATAAAGCAAGAGAAATTTACAAAATGAATTAGACTAAATTATATAAAAATTATGTGATTGCATACAACATATATCTTGTTATATGGAGAGAAATACTAGAAATGTTGATTTCTGACTTAAACCAAATCAAAATAAGTCATATATAATGTTTGAAGCTAGTAGAAGCATTTCCAGAAATAATTACTGAAATTTATAGAATTCCTCTTTGCTGAGACTATAGTTCTTTATAGAGATTTAACAATTTCTGATTTATCCATTATACATTGTCAATTCTTAAAATATTAAATCTCTCAAATATTGCATTTCAGTTTGTTTTCAATGTTTCCTACCCTTTTTTTAATATAGATTTCAATCTGTTGTACAATTCAACATTATTTCTATTACCAATATGTATTTTTGATTATGGTATGTTTGATTTGTTTGATAAAAAACTTAAAGCAACATGTTTGCTTTATATTGAATAAAGCACTGGACAATGGCTAATTTGGATCACTGAATTAGACAATAAATTTAGCAATTGATTATAGTATGGTCATCTTAATACAGGTCAGATCTGTATCCCACAAATCCCATCTTATAACTGGGGAACACTGCAATTGAGAATATGATGTGTTTGGATATTCAGGATTCAGATTTTTATTGTGCTTCTGATATAAATACCAATGTCTCATTGTATTTATATCAAACAAAAATTGATATATAATTACTTATTAAAAAAAAAAAAAAAAACAATTATCTCATGACTAAAAACAAAAAATTTTTATAAAAATTTGTATGATCATTTTTGGAATCCATTACAGTAACAATATTTATATAATTAAAAAAGTGAAGGCATCTGATCAATTTATTTTAAATAAATAAATTGATCAGATGCCTTCACTTATTTGATGCTTTAACTAAACCAAAACAATTATTTAAAAACCAAATATATGCATAATACTATATTTTAATAAGGTAATTTTTTTTACTGTATTAAAATTTCTACAAGAAATCCTAAAAATGACTAAAATTAAAAAATTAACTCACAGGATATACTCCACCAGAAAGTGCTTTTCCTAACATCAGAATGTCTGGTTTAACATTTTCATGATCAACACACAACCATCTATAATAATTTTAAATTATAAAAAAATTGTTATTTTATAACTGATCTGTAGAAATTTTTTATCTAAAAACATTTTATTTTTTATTAAAGTTATTGAAAATAAAAATATTAAAATTGTTATATTAGGAAACATTCAAGTATTACAAGTATTTTAAAGGGAGAGAAGGATAAAGAAAAATTTACAATTTAAGTGGGCAATGGAGAAGTTGCTTCAATGTTTACATAAGATTTTTAAAATTTTATTCAACTTTAAAAAAGTAATTCACATATTAGAACTTTGTATAACAGCATGCATTACAATATAAATTAATTTTTTATTGCCCTTTAACAATTAAGCTTTAAAATGTAATTTTTTTCTTATGAGATTTGACATTACTTTCCACATGGTGATATTAAGCAACAAAGCATTCCACTGTTCACCACACCGTGGTGGGTAAATATCAGCTGGAACATGACCATTGTTGAAAGTGTGGGAAAAAAATAGCAAACTAGTAGTCCACTCTGTGGGGAGGATGGGATTAAAATGAGGTTTTCAGATTCCTTCATAGTGAAAAGACAACACACTTCCACTATGGCTAGCTGGTCAATTAAATTTACCAGTAACTATCTAAGTCATTTCAGATAGCAAAAATTTCTTTCACAAGCTATCTGAAATGATTTACATTACTTTCAATTTTATTTATTTAAAAAATTAGATTGAAGATATTTTTAAAAAATCAAAATAAAATTATTTTATTCTAGTAATAATGGTAATAATCTATTTTTAATTAAAAAAACTTGTTCTTACTTTCCTGTTCTACATAAACCAGTTTGTACTTCATCAGCTATCCACAAAACATTATTCTTGCTGCATATATCTCTAACTTTCTTTAAATAACCAGAATCAGGTATAACAACCCCAGCTTCACCTTGAATTGGTTCTACCATGAAAGCACACACAGTAGGATCTTGGACTGCTTTCTGAACAAAATTTGACAACATTTTGCATTTATTGCAAATTTTTTAATATAAAGTCTTAAATATCACTAACTTCTAATGCAACTGTATCATTATATGGAATTATCACAAATCCAGGCATATATGGTCCAAAACCTTCATAGCTTGATGGATCAGTTGAACTGGAAATTGCAGAGAGTGTTCGACCCCAAAAGTTTCCTTCAGCAAAAATTATCTTTGCTTGATTGTTGGGAACTTTTTTTACTTTATAGGCCCATTTTCTTGCTAGTTTGCATGCTGTTTCTCCTGCTTCTACTCCTTAATAAAAAAAGGATACTTTGCTTAATATGGATCAGTTTAATATGAAATTTAAAAATTATCTGAAACTGAGAGTTTATTATTTTTTAATTATTTTTAATAAAAAATACAAAATTTGAACTAAAATAAATTTCAATAAAAATTCAGATCACCACCAAATAGAAATTTTAAGAATTAGGATATAAAATACTGAAAAATTGATAATATCAGCAATCTTCCATAGTCTTAAGCTATTAATACTTTCAAGTTGTAATAGTTTTAAACATATTTTCTCAAAAAATTTATAAAGGTAGTCCTTAACTTATAATTGTGGAGTTTGAACAGAATCCTGTCATTAAGTCTGAGCAGCTGTAAGTTAGAAATGCCCAAAAATTATAGATTTCTTGCTACTAATATTTATTATTACATTCCACTTTATCATAAATAAACAAACACACAATGATTTTTGTATATCAGACTATTGATCAGGAAATATGCCTTTTGTCAATTGCATTGACCAAATCACAATTTATTGATATCATCATCATAAGTTGAGGCAGCTGTAAGTAAAAAGATCTATTTGTAATTTTATAAAATTGCAATTTTTAAGTTTCGTTTTAAGATATAGAATATACATTTAAAAATGTTCAAAATATAACAGCAATTTCTTCAATTTTATAATCAAAATTTAAACTTTTAGCAAATTTGGTCTAATAAAATAATTATTTATATTCTGTTTTTTCATTTGTAAAAAAACTTTAATTATACTGAAAAATTTACCATGAAAATATCTTTCATTTTCATTAACCTTTTCTTTTATTTTTTTGTTTTTAATTTTACCTGTATACTCATTTCAACACATTTTTATTGAAAGTACATTTATCAATTAAAATGCATAAAATAAATTAGCATTCAATAATATTTCTTTCCCAACTTACACAAGATTGATAGTATGAAAATTAAAATAATTTTGTCTAAAAAGCTACAGATAGTCTCAATACACCGAAATAAAACTTTCAAAGCTGATAAATTTAACTGAATGATGGCAAAATAAACTGAACATACTAGATTATTAAATTACTATCATAATTGTCGCCATATGATTACAGTCATCAAATGTGTATTGAATTACGACAAATGCAGTATCAGTGTTATTTATGTAATGCCAAAAAAGTTGAAATTATCAGAGACTTCTATTTTAGATATAAACTAAAATCATTATAAAGATTCTATTGAAACTCATTTTTAAATTACAGCAGGGTTCAAAACAATTTTGAGAACAGTTTAAAATAAAATATTAAAAGTATCAACACTACACAAAAATCAAGCACTCAAAAGCAAGCATAACTTAGGTTTTTATTGTGGCATAACGTTTTCGGACCACTGCCGGTCTCTCTTCAGTGCCAAGGTCTAACAACAAAAGAACAACTACAATAGAATTGGAATAACATTTTGTTATTCCAATTCTATTGTAAGTTAGCCAAAGTAAAAACCTAGTTATGCTTACTTTGAGTGCTTGATTTTTGGTTAGTGTTATACAAAAGAAGTTATCTAATTAATTAATTAATGTTCTTAAAAGTATTGAAGTATTCTTGAAAGTATTGAGACAGATTTAAAAAGGAAAAAGCTATTTTCCTTTTTAAATCTATCTAGTAGAAACTTAATTTATCATAACATTAATTTTGTTTAATCATTAAATAATATTTACCTGTATTCATTGGTAGAACTTTATCATAGTCAAAGAGTTTTGTAACATATTCTTCATATTCACCCAATGCTGAAGTATAGAATGCCCTAGAAGTCAAGCTCACAACTTCTGCTTGCTGAATTAATGCTTTTAAAATTTTTGGATGTCCATGGCCTTGGTTAACAGCACTATATGCACTCAAAAAGTCAAAATATTTTTTTCCTTCAACATCCCAAACATAAATACCTAAGTCAAAAATATAACAGATTATATGCTATTTCAACATACATACATATTAGATAAATATTAAAATTTGGCACCTTTAGCTTTGTGAATTGCTACAGGTATTGGATGATAATTATGAGCTCCATATCTTTCTTCCCTTTCAAAAATTTTCTGTGAAGACAAATGATAAAGCGGGCGACCATTAATAGCAGAAGAATGAAACAAATGTGATGAAACAGATGACTGTTTCTTTAGAAAAGCTAGCACAGATCGTAGATTTAACATGATGAAGAGCTACAATGAATAAATTTAGAATTAGTATTTACAGTTTATGTAAATTTTAAATTTTTATAATAGTTTAAAATAGGCCAGAGGAGAAAAATCTTAAAAATTTATCTTTAAAATGTGATTAAGCTCAAAGATAAAAATTTTATTTGAAAACTAAGCTTTACCATTTAAAAAATTTTATAAATTTATAATTTATAAGTTTTGATTATATATTATTCTACGAACTTAAATTTTGCTTTACTATATACTAAAAAAGAAAATAATATAAATAAAAACAAATCTAAAATAATAAAACTACAGAATCACATTTAAAAAAGAAGACGAGACCAAATCTTGAAAAACGATATTAAATTCAATTATTCAATAAAAATCATTCATTGTCTGTCAATCACTTTATATTTATTTAATTCAAGCTAATTATGCAGTTTTTGACTGATACGATTATTTATGTTCATGTTCTTTTGTTTAAATAATAAACAAGATAACTTAGTTTTGGTTGAACTTCATTTAAATTCTAAAAATTTTTTTTAAAAGAAAACTTAAAAACTAAATAAAAATTATTCAATTTTAATAAATCTTAATCTAAACATATTTAAACAGGAAATTATAAATAATAAACACACAAGTTAAATTCAACCTCATTCTAGAATACCAGTGTAAAACCCAATTCCTAAAATAGAAAGAATTCCAACAGTGACTTAAAAGTTATTTCAAAACTCAATCTTTTCTAATTAAAGAATTAATTCAAGCTTAATATCCATTATAATAGACTTAATTCAACAATTGAATATTTTTACAAATTTTAATTTCAAGCTGCAGATAAGAATATTCGAACAATAAAATTTTAAGAAAAATTTGCATTGTGAATTAAAAAAAAAACAAAAAAGTATTTGATTTATGTATATGTATGTATTAATAGTTAAATTAAACCAATTTCCTTTTTACTTTTGTGAGCGGCACTTAAGCAATACAATGAATATTGTAGCTGTTATCCAGAAGATTAAAAAAAATTTAAAAACTAAAATTTTCAAAATTGTCTCAAGTTCTATTCATGGTTCTATTGCAATAAATGTAATTATAATCAAAATTTATTTTCAGAATCCTTTTTTTTTTTTTTTTTTTTTAAACAAGAAACTTGAAATTTTAACTTAAAAATGGGAGTAAATATATTTCAGAAATACATACATAGAAATTTAAAAAAATATTTATAGTTTACCATGCAAAATTTGCTAAGGAGCACAGAACTCTGTGCTTACCAGTCATAAAAAAAAAAGCATGGGGAGCTGCAATTTAGACATATCTGTTCTATATAAATGCAATTTTTAAATAAGAGTTATCAAATAAAAAGTGAACAAATCCTAGATAAGAAACTGATTATTCATTGCAATCATATACAGTATATACGTACGTACATATTGATGTACAAACATTTTATTTTATTAAAATTTTATAAAATGTATTATGGCATTTAAATTTTTAGAAAACCAAAAAAAATAATTTTATTTAAAAATTAATTATTTTTGAATCAGATTATCAAAAATTTTAATTTTTATCTTGAATAAATATTTGAAAACTTATCTCGGTATGAGATTTATGCAAGAGATATAGTTCTACTGAATGAAAAAACGGTAGGATTCTACTTTGACTGCCTCGCGTTTTCGCGTCTGAGTGCATCGATGGGTAAAATTGCATACATTACAAAGTCCGGAAAAAATGGTATCGATCGATAGGGAGACGAGAGACACAACATATCCCTAATAAACTAAGGGTCAAAGATCAAAGGTTAACGAGATATATACGCGTCTAGGTAGCATAGCACGGAAACAGGACGCGTCGCGCTCCACACTGTAGCGAAGCGACACACAGCGAAGCACAGTATCAAACCATATGCACTGCGAAACTTTCGGCCTCTATATCTCTAACCTTTGACCCCTACTTCATGTCTTCAGTAGGAATATTTTGCATACCTCGACCCCCTATCGATTAATACCGGCTTTGCAATCCTATCCATCGATGACCTAATGCAACGCGTCTATGAATAATAACTCGCGTTATAGCGCGCATTAATGCCTATCGCTTTCTTCGTGCTTGATAAAATAGATGTACTGTACTCGAGAATGTAAATTAACATCGACTTTGCACGCGCGCGCGGCACCAAGAAAACACGAGACAGTCAAATTAGAAATCAACGAGGAAACTACATTCATATTTTACTTTTTGCAAGTGATAATCATCATTTACTTATCACCCGGAGCGATGTATCCAGCTATCGCGTGAAATAATCACACAGTATTCAAGATGGCGGCGCAGACAGATTTACGAACTATGTGGTGAAAGTACTTTTATTTCATCATCTATATTTTTTCGACTGCACCAGACAAGAGATAGCTTTTGTTTGGAAAATTTATTCTGTTCAGCATCGATCGAAAAATGTCTTATTCTTATTGTTCTTCACTATTCTAAACTTTTATCAATAAAATAATCCATATTACTTGATCAGCCGGAAAGATGGAGAGGGAACCGATTTAACTTGTCTTAAAATTTGGAGGTATGAGATCAAAATATGAAAATTTTATCTTATATACACATTGTATGCAGTGTGTCGAAATGTTACAACTCCACAGTTCTTTAAACGTGTCTCTCAAACTTCACGCATATCATTAATTAAATATCCCAATCACCACGCATTTTTTTTAGTTAATTTATATCATA
>WUQG02435551.1:0-13982 GCA_011317285.2 Androctonus mauritanicus
GTGATGCCTTTTGTAGTGTTATGTATGTCTGGGGATGTAGATCTAGTGTTTCTAGGCTTCTGTGTAGAGTGTGAAGAATTACTCCTGTTGCGGATAGAATGATGGGTACTGTGACTATTATTATTTACATTTTTATATAGCTCCTAGACAACACATTCATTACGTATTAAAAAATACAATATTTAATTATATTTACAAGAATTAAATTTACTTTAAATTTAATTGACAGCACTGTATTGTATTTAACGTTGAAATTCGAAAGGTTAAAGTAATTTATTAAATTTAAATATGTTGAAAAAAAATGGAAAAAATACCTATAGATATAAGTTTATGGAATTCATACACAATTCTATTTCAGTATAATGAATGCAGCTTTGGTCAATGGAATATAAATATGTATTCCTAAAATGATCGTCTATCGGTCACGCATGTATTTGTATTCCCTTCAAATCACGAAGAATTGCAAAGAAACTTTTACTGCATTCTTTAATCTTTATTACTGTAAGAATAACATTATACGACGTACAGTACGTATATAATTCGCATAAATTTTGTAAGAGAGATTAAATTAAATTAGATTTCGGATTAAGATTCACACAATAATTTTAAAATGATGTTTCATTCGTTCTTTGTTAGTAAGCTTTACTGCCAGTCAAAACAACTTCAAATTTTAAAAGACAGTTTATTAATGAAATTCCTAGAACTCACTTCATTAAAACAAGAATTTCTTTGGATAATTTTGTTTCGGTTTTTTACAGAAAATTCCCAATTTTTTTTTTTTTTTTTAAATTAGATACTGTCGTTAAATAATTGCAATTTTTATTATTGCATTTTTATTAATTTGGTAATAAACTTGTGTGCGATTCTTTAGCAATCAAACTTCTACAATTAATGCATCGAATAGAGAAAAAATTACGGTTTTTCATCGAAATTTCATTCTTTAAATTGGATCAAAATTTGAATCTCGATTTAATTATCGAAAAATCCTACTTGGCATTTAATTTTTGCTATTTAAAAGATTATTTATCTATTATTATGATTATTATTTAATTAATCATTTTGTTATGAGATTATCAATTTAGAACTTAATTTATTTTTAAAAAAATTTTTAATTATTTTATCAGTACCTTATTTATCTAATATTTGATATACAGGAATATTGTATATAAAAAAAATGTGAGATATCAGTAATCACATAGATTAAATGTTTATCCTTTTAATTCCGAGACTTAATTTACTTTGTTCTGGTATTTTTTATTTTTTTTTTTATTTTATTTTCCATAATGATTTAAACACGATTCATTCTCGATAGATCAAGAAATTTGTGACTTTAATTAATTCGTATAATAAAAAATAAAAAAATATCTTTTCCTAGCTTTCCTGGAACAATAATGATTATTTTATAACTTATAAAAATTTCTTCAAATTATAATTAATGAAAAACTTTCGTATAAATAAATAAAAAAATATGATGAAATTTCTCTTTTTTTAGATAGCATTTTATTTCTTTACTAGTAAAATATAGATTAAAAAATTTTTTTAATGTTACTTCTCTACAAGAAAAATATATATTTTTTTAATTAAAATGAATTACGATCATTTAAAATCGATCAATAAAACGATATTTAAAAAAATTGGAAAATTTTGGAAGCAAATATTATTTTTGAAATGGAAAATAAAAAAAATTAAATAAAATTCCATGCCAAAAAAAAATTTATAAAATGATAACTGTGTTTATAAATAACAATTTTAGAAATTAAAAAAATTTATTCTGATGAGGTTTACGACTTTTGTTTGTAATAAGTAGCTATCGTTTATTTTTAAAATAAAGAAAACGTAATTTAAGTAGAAAAAATTATAGCTCGAACGAAAAGTAAAAAATTGAAAAAAAAATTCTTTAAAAATTGACTTAGTATATATATAAAATGGAATATCTATATAAAACTTTCATACAGATTTTATACGTTCAACGTGGCTCCCTGCGTGCATCTTTACAACTCATCTGAAGAACCATAAATTATTTCTTTTAGCGATAAACAGAAAAAGTTATGAGCTACACCGAAAACGAATTCAAATAATTTTTTTAAATTTTTCATTTTATATTAAAAAAAAAAAAATTATTTTAGAATTTCTATTATAAATAAACACCACTGTTCTATCTTATAACATAATATAATTATTATTAATTAAAAATATTTCTGGACGAATTTTAATTTATAAAATTAATTACAACGTGTCGGTAGAAACAAAAATAAATTCTACTTCATCTTCAAATAAAATTATATACATATATATATATTTTGTCTACTAACCATCGTATGTGTTGGGATAAAAACAAACATTTGTTCTTCTATGAGTATTTTACATAAATATGAGATGATTTATTGTTACCAATGCGGTGCGCACCTATATGTTTATTAACGTAAACCATTTATTTATTTTCCTCACGTTCATTAATAAATATAAATTTTTGAAAACAAAATTATAGAAGTTGAAACGTTTACAATATTTTATTTTACTGTTCAAAATTACCTCCTGTTTCAGCCGATAAAAATAAGGAAGAGACTTAACTGCGTACACTACAGTATTGTGTAATACGAAGTGCGAATTTATTTTTAAGTGGCATTTAATTTTTTACTGTACTTTTCAAGCCTATAATCTCTATTTTTATCGTTTTTTTTAGCAGTTAATTTTTACGTAATTACGAAATTGTTTGTTTTAAATAATATATCGCCTGATAATTTGATAAAGAGAGTAGTATACTCGTTTTTCTTTATGACGTATGGTTTCATATAGTGACGATGTATCGCACGCCATCTGCTGGAGAAAAATTTATAAAAAAAAAAAAAAATATATCATATTTTTAAAATTATGAATCGGAATAAATTTAATGAAGTAAACTGAATTAATTTTAATCTTTGGAAAATACATTAAAAAATCGATTGTAAAATATATATCAATTGTCGGAAATTCGTTAAAAAGTTTGTTTTTCATTAAAATCTGAATTATTTAATCGATTGTTATAAATGGTTAATAGATTAATTAAATCTTAAATTGGAATGACTTATCGAATAGAAAAACTGTTTGATATATATAAAAACAACAAAAAAAACTTTATGTTTTTTATCTAGGAAGAATATTATTTAAAGCCAGTAAAAAATATTCATAAATTCCGAAACTACCAATGTATTGGAATAGCTAGAGACAGATGGAAGTTATAAAGATAAAAATGCAGGAATTCGGAGTATGAGAAATTCTATAATGTGTGTGTGCTTGTGCGGGAGGTGCTAGATGAACTAGGAAAGAGGAATATAAGGTGAAAACCGATCGTTCATCTTACATGAATGAGTCATTGTTGCTGTCAAAGTCGATAAGTTGGCAATTTTTTGGTCACTTTATCAAATATTGACTTTCGTTTCATCGGTTTTAAATCCAGCGCATAAAAATTACCAAGGAGACATTTCTAGTTATGATACTTAATTATGACCACATCAAAAGCGGTCTCGAAACAGTAAGATAACGACTCGCTAGTAGTAAACATTCGGTCGTTGATGTTACTTGTTTGTGTGTTATATTGTATAGAACAATGAAGAAAAAATATGGTAGTGATTCAAAGTGTGCTATTATGCGGGTCACACACATACGCGGTCTTTACTGTTCCCAAGAGAGAGATCCGAAGAAGTTCTATACGAAGATTGTTCTCATTTAATTCATATATCTTGATTGTTTTAGCTGATTAAATTTTTATTTATAGTTTTATTTAGAACCGTTATATAAAAAAAAAACAAAGTTTCGTCGCTTGATAATTTAGTGTTTTTCAATAAAAGTGTTTATGAAAAGATAATGAAGAGTATCATTATCTATTCATAATCTAATCTGTTCTTTTGTGTAGGAAACACAGTCGTGTGCCGAATCGATCGTCGAGTGCGAACTAGAGTCGATTCTAAAGAAAACATCAGAGATGTATATGTTATATTTATTTTCCATCTTACATAAATATATAATCAGAAATGCGTATTACCCACACATTACCGACATTATAGGCTACATCGAGAAAATTTACACGTTTTAAAACCGAAACAATTTTCGATTCTCTTCCATGTTTTAGCTTTCTTGAAGACGACGGTACAAACTCGACATTTTCCACTATAAAGTAAGATATCGGTAATTTAAAATTTATAAACTATTCGTGACCTCCTTTCATATTTATATTCCGGATAATCTCTGATGAATATAGAGAAATATCTCCAAATTTATAAATTCATCTGTGAATTATTTAATGTACGATAACCATTTTCGACTAGGAAAAGGAGTCGAACTGATAAATGGAATTCTCAAAAATGACTCCACCTCTCTCGATCATCATTTTAAAAGTGAAAAATTATAAAATCGTACGGATTAAATCGTGTTGGTGCTGGAATATTTGAAATATTAATCCATAATTCACTAACTATTGCGGTATCGATTTATTTTAAAACTCTACTAGGTTATTTATGAATATGTTTTTTCATCCTTGTATAATATATATATGTGTCCTTCGCTTCTTATCGGAAATTTATTAATATTTACAAGTTATTTTTCGATATTGCGCTGTTATCCTTACAATAATAATAACAATAATAAATCAGGAAACGTGCATGCATAGTCTATCCGTGTCTCAATATTTTAAGCTTAATCTTAGTTTATGATTCATTGTGTCGTGGAGCACATTTCTTTAGAATTAGAATAAAATATCGGATGTTGAATTTTTCAATGCATGGTAATCTTTACATCCGCATCGGTTTCGGAGAGTTACGTGATTGCGTATCATAAATCTATTTTAAGTCAATGATGGATAGTGCATAAGAGAGAATATAAAACAGGAGATAATGTTGTGATGACAAGAAATTCTGCCCGATAGATGTATAACAAATCTAAAATCTGTATTTGTCTGATAAATATATATTATCAGAATCGAGTGTTATAAATAACATCTTAAGATATTTCATTATCATAGATTAAAAAAAGGATTTATAGGCATTTCTGCAGAACTGAATATATAAAAATGAAAAATATCAGTCTAAAAATAATTTTTACAATAAAATAATCATGTTAGAGATAAATTTATTCAGATAATTTATGAATAAATTACAAAGATATAAATTCAGAATGTTTATGTTTATAAAAGTAAAGGTATGTTTTAGATTTACAATAAAATCGATGGATGAAAACAAACAATAAAATTTATAGAAAAAAAAAAAGAAAATAGTTGAAATATCTGATAGCTCATGAAAAATCTACGTGGAATTTGATGCGATATAACACGATAAAGAGATAAGATTTAACGAGAAAAGAATACATCAGATGATGATAATTCTATTCTTTATAGTCGCAAGCTATTAACCCAAGTGCAATTTGCTGATTTATAATAATATCTTACACATCCAGACAGCAATCAAATTAAAGGAAATGTCTTACAAACCTGTTCGTGTGTAATATCCCAAATCTAAGTTACAGAATACCAGCTATCGATTGGTATTGCGTTAACTGCATAGAATGAGAAAGTCTGTTCTCATTTCTAGTAATTTCCATGCTGTTCGTTTAGACTACACGTCATTTATAAATCTCGATAAAATCTTTAAAAGGAAGAATATGGATACAAATGGCTGAAGCTTTTTTTTTATCATTACAAACTCTTGGATAATTTATCTTTGTCTCAAATCCATAAGACTATGATTGTAAAATTTTATCTAAACCTGACTCGGGTTTTCAAAAAAACTGATCAATTTATAAGATATATCTGTTTCTATATTATTAAAAAGTAGTTTTACATATTCTTAAAGTTAAATAGTTATTGCATTTTTAAAATTCTACACGATTAAGTGTAACATAACCTCGATAAAGTAAGTTTAATCCTGAAAAATATGAGAAATAAAACGATCAAACTACCACCTTGTTTTTAAAAATTTTTAATGACAATAACAAACAAAAATAAATTTATTTTTAATTACAATCAATAACCAACTAACTTAATTCAATTTGATTAACTAATTAATTGTTAAGCTTATTAACAACTTAGTACATATAATAATTAATTGCTATGCCATATTAATTACTTAATATATATAGTAATTAACTGCAACAATATATTAAGATTATAATCGTATAGTAATCCCTAGTTGTAGGCCTACTTACAGTATCTTTCCTGCTGACCAAGCAAAAACTCGTATAACGAAAATTTAAAATTCCATTACTTCTCGTGTTATAATTCCCGATTGGTTCCAGAGTCCATAATTTATCCCCGAAAAGTTCCGAGCTGGATATTTTAGAGATAAAATTTGGATTTCATAACTTTTAATATTAAAGAAATTTCGAGAATAAGCGAATCTATACAATATCCAACTGGCAAGATGGAAAAATTGCTCGTTAAGTAAGATAAGAGCTAAATAAATAACCAGGAATTAGTACGTGTGGCATAAATAATATAACCTACAAGTAATTGCTGTATATCGAAGGATAGACGAATTGTACAGCATAAATTTTAGCATAAATGACGAGAGGAATACCAATCCCAATCTGTCAAATTCCAGGAATTTGACCAGGAATTAGTACGTGTGGCATAAATAATATAGCCTACAAGTAATTGCTGTATATCGAAGGATAGACGAACTGTACAGCATAAATTTTAGCATAAATGACGACAGGAATACCAATCCCAATCTGTCAAATTCCCATTGTTAACATTCGGATATATTGGAACGAGAAGTAAATTGCATCAAATGTTGGAAAGGGAATTTATGCCTTAGGCTAATTATTTTGCTTCGAGTAACAAAATCATTTTTCTTATCGAGTGAAGTTATCCATAATACTTTTTTTCCATTTTCCTAGCAGTTTCACTTATTAATATTGTAAATTTAAGATCAATAATTTCATTTAAACAATTGTTTCTTTCCATATTTAGTTTTCCGGTCATTTACTATTTAAATTAAATAAATCTTTGTTTATCTTGACTTTTAATTATTTAATATTTTGAATTATTCAATACAGATAACCTTCCGGAAAGGAAGGAGATTTATAAAGGGAAAATAGCAATAAATAAATAGATACAACTGCGGATACAGGAAGATATCTTGGAAGATTAATAATAAAATTTTGTTTAAAGCGTATTTTATATTTATAATTTACATTTCTATACATATATATATATGCAATATTTTCATTTTATGTATTTTTCTAAAATGGTTTACATGGTCGTAAGTGGATCCACATCCAGATTGAAGTTAATTCCAATATTTTTTAATTTTAAACGTCTTTTTTATAAGTGGAAATTTTGTTTTGTGCCTTATCCGACATTTTCATTTATCGAATGGATGGTCGTCTCCACAATAGTCGGATAAACGAGGTTGTACTGTAATAATAAATGATGAGAGGAGGAAATTTTTCCTTTATCCTCAGGCGTATAACACTCTGCTGTGCCTTAGAAACATTGGAAATATCCTTTAAAAACGGGCACAAAATTTATAGCTTTATATATATACAGTATTCTAAATCGCTGACAACTGCTGGAGTTAAAACAGTTCAATGATAGGATTACTTTTCTGAGTAAGAGAAGGTCACATTCTCAACAGTTATGTTTACAAATTACTGCATCGGAATTTATTATTTAATAACGTTTATAGAGTTTATTTTCTATATTGTTTTACTGTTTTTTTTATTGTAGACTACTTTAAATAACAGTAACTGTAGATTTACTGGTAATAAAAAAATTATAACCATCATTAGTAGATGGTATTTTTACATCCTGTAATTTATCCAACTAGAATTGGCAATTAATTTCTTTTGAATATATTTTTCTAAGGAATAAACCAAAGAAATATTGATTTTGTTATTTTTCCATAATCGAAACAAAATTAACTTAAAATAAATTATATTATCTTAAAACTAAGAGAGTACAAGGCAAAATGAAAGGGAGTGGAACAAGTTTGCAAAATTGTTTTAATCAATGAGATCACGGAACCAGTTTCAAATCGGTTTTGAAACCAGCGACAAGTAAGATCGTCGACTGCACACACCAATATTTGATTATCTAGCAAACATTTTCGCAGGAAATCGTAAATTGTGATGAGAAATGTTAGCAATACGTATCAATGCATACAGTATTAACAATGCGAAGAATCGCCTGACAAATAAACGTATTATTCCGAAAATAACAAAACAAATTTTAAAGATATTTTTAAAAAAAATTCTTACAAATGCAAAAATTTTCGATTCCTGTTTTTATGGTAATATCTTAAAAACTTCTATGCATATATATATATAAAGCCAGTAGTCGTATAGATCATTATGTATGAGATACTCCATAAAAGAAGGATATGAATAGAATCAAATAAAGCAAATGGAAAATATGGATAGTATTGCAATTTTCAGAAATTCAATCGAAAAATTTTACGCGAATTGAAAGAATTTTTGAATGTCTTATAGAAAATTATTTTCTGATCGATACACAACATAGAATTTCGCGAATAAGAATATAGTGTTAGTTCAAAATGAATGTAATATAATCAGGAGGAGGAGAAAAAAAAATGAAGTAATCTTCTCATTTACGCCAGTAAACTCCAGTAGAGACAAAAGCTGTGGTGAAAAATCTACTATTTAAACTTAATTACAAATTTTATGGGAGAAAGAATATTAATATCCTTATTTGTTTAAAGAATATTCTTGCATTACTCCTTAAAGTTCTTTGAAAATTCGTATAGAACCTATTCATCTACTTATCTGAACATTTTTCTTAACAGAATAATTAGAGAATTTTATTGAATATATTTTTTGTTTTCTGAATGAGAAATTATGGATAAAACAATTTTAATTCATTCCGCTTTAAAAATAAACATCCCGAATTTATTTTTGAACCCAAAAAATTCCGTTATAAAATTAATGGTGCGAGAAAAAACTCATTGCATTCGTGTTTATTTCCCAAAAATGTGAGAAAATAATTCATTGGCATGAAAAAAATATATTTCATCAGTAATTCGACTTCAGTTTATATCCGAAAACATTGAAAATTATGTCTTGTAATTTTGAATTGTCTTGTTTTTATGAGAATCATGAAAGATCTCTTAAATAAAAACTATTGTTATAGTTGTGATCTATTGACTACATTCCTCACTATAATAAGAGGATCCACAAGAATGTCAACAAATGTCATTATAGCTTTAAAGGGATTGTTTTCTGATCCTCATGGAATTCATATGGATGTTCCTTCAAAATGATGAATGATTACTAAATGATCGTGAAGATAAAAGATGCTAATTCACCAGAAATTTAGCTGTAGTTGAAAGATAATTGATAATTCTGTGTAAAATACAAAAAAAAAATTTCAAATTATAGATAAAACGATAATATGCCTGATGTAATTGAAAATAAACAAACAAAAAATTTCAATCATGTTATCGAACCCTTTATTAATATCGAGAAAATTGGATATTCTTTCTTTTTTTTCCTCGATTCTCACTGGGGAAAAAACATGAGACGTTCTTTACAACAAAACTAAAACTGTAGGAATAATAGGATTGCAGTATATAAACCAATAATCCAATTAATGAACATAAAAATACAGCAGAAACTGACAAGATCATTATTTTGAAATAATTCCAGAAGAAAGTGGCATATAAAAAAAAATCTACTGTAAATATTAAGAAAGTGTATTTTATGGGCAAGAAACATGTCATTATTAAAGTAATTCGTGTTAATAATTAATGTCTAAAAATTGTTTATTGTTAGAACTAATGAAGGATACGGTATAATTTTTCAAATTATCTTGGATGAAACTTTACCGAAATTACACTCTTCACGTATTCGTGTACCTCATTAAATTAACGAAGCGCGTAACTATAGCTTAACGCCAACAAAAACATAAAGTAATATGTAAGCGTAATTTTAGCTTGGGAAGAAAACATCGAAAGACAATATTACCGCGTATAAACAACACAATGTCATTTTGGTATCGTCTTGTTAGTGCAGATAGAGACTTGTATTCAGTAAAATTTCCTCTCACATCATAATTAAAATTAATGGTTTGCCGAAACTGCTTATCTCACAGTGAACGACGCGACATCAGAAATTAATGTCTGATTTCCGTTCTAGCTTCATTATTTCTCGCACAGTTCGTGTTTGTTTGGGAAAATTCCATTCCAACGACAGCTGCTAAGAGTCTTAATATCTCTTTATTCCCACTTCTTTCTACACCAAAACCTATTGCCATACCTATCATTCTATATACAATGACAGCTGCGAAGAAGTTAAATAAACCACAGACACACGAATTAACAAGGAATGCATTTTTACACATAATAAAAGATCATTTCTATCAATGCCCAGGGTTAAAACAACTTCTATCTCGTGTAAAAAAAAAATATTTATAAATATATATTTTTTTAATGCGTGGTACTAACGCACTTACATGGTTAGAAAGAGAAATCATCAATATCCATTACTTTTCTGGAAATTTTTTTTTTTTTGTGAATTTTCTATTGGTTTTAAATTAATATTTTTAAAATTTTTGATAAAGTATACACATCGCGCATTAAAAATTAAAACAACGACAAGTTTTACTAATTTAATTTTAATCTGAGAACTTCTTTACCTTAAAAAATTAAACCTGAAAAAAAAGTTAATTACGACATTTTCTAAACGTTATGAATAAAAAGGAATTTTTTCGATTCTTTTTTTTTGTTTTAATTATTCGATCAAGTAAAAAGTTGTTCAAAAAGAAATTGGTGAAAGGGGAAAATGATGATTAGTTTCCCCAAAATAAGGCGAGGTGGGTTAATCGAACACCAATAAAGACCATTGAAGATGTTAAAATGAAGATTGACTTTTATACTAAAGAATCCAAAATATGAAGAAAGTTAGTTATTATTGTCAACTGAAAGAAAAAAGTTAATTCAATAATTTCTATCGGAATTTAATGGGAAAATGGATCGGAAATATATCTGACGATCTTTATTATTTGAAAGCAATTCGCTAATGATGGTTACAGTTCTATTGTCAGTAGTTGGTTGATCGGATTGCAACAATCATCATTAGACACCTATCGTTCCCGATGGGATGTTTAGCTACCATTTGTACACCAACGATGGATCGATTCTATTTAATTATAGTTCTAGATGGTAGATGCAAAGGTGTTACGGATGAAAACAGCGATCGAAAATAAAGTTAAAAGCTTAATGTTTCGAAACGGCAATTACAATTCTTCGATTGTGTACTGTTACCATCAGCTGGCATGGACGATTGTTGAGTTTTCGCCTCCTCTTCCTATCTTTTTTTTTTTTTGATTCTATTGTTCGATTCGATGCTTTTCTTTACGTTCGACAAGTTGTATCGTTAAAATTTTATCCGTCAAGACTATTAGTCGAACCTTGCAACTCTGCTTGAATGGGACATCAAAGAATTTATCAAAACTTAGATTGCTTATCCATATAATATCGTTTTATACTGTTTATTGATATTTAAGATGTTTAAATTTCGTGATACTGAAGAAATTTTTAAACTTGGGATTAGATTAACTCCATAAAATGTGTAGTATGATATCATAATGCTGCTAATGAAGATATTTCCACAGTAAAAGCTGTAGTTACATTATAGCGAATCTGCAAGAGGAAAAATTTGACCAACCCATTGCTGGCATTCAAAACTGAACTTACTTTAAGAAAATATTGCTTATTTCTATATAAAATTTTGTAAAAATTTAGAATTGTAAATATAATTTTTCATATTCTATCCATAGTTTCATATTCTAAAATCATTAATACATGAAGAACATAAAGGAAACCCTTACACTCAGGGAACACTTTACTCCTTTTTCCTCAGAACAGAAAGGAAACCCTTACACTCAGGGAACACTTTACTCCTCTTTCCTCAGAACAGAAAGGAAACCCTTTATTCATTTATTTTCTATTAAACATGTTTACACATTTATTCCAATATTTAATCTTTCGATAAGGATGATTTTAATGTATCGACTATTTACGTAGGAAATCTTTTACTTATTTTGATTAGATTCGAAATTTTCGAGAAAATAAAACGTGTGAGTAAATATTCATCTACTACAAGATTTCCACGCTCAGCTTCTCGAGAGATTTTTTTTTTTTTACTTCTAGAAATATATATTAACTGAATTTAATTTAATTAATCATTTTAATTAAGTTAAACAGAATGTTTACTATAAACATTGAATTGTTTGCGTATCTAAATGAAAAAAAAAAATAGTTTTAACGAAAATTGATTCTATTATGTATTTACGTTCCGGAGAAAACTCGGATCTAATCTATCGTTAAAAGTTTAATTAAATTGTTATTTTAAGCGCTAAACTAAACGATATATATAGAGATTAATGTATTTTGCTGTACTAACAAATTAAATTCATTATTAAAACAAAAAATTTGAGATTAAGTTAAAGAAAAAACTTTTTACTGTTCCACCCATTTTTATAAGATTGTTATTATTATTTAAGCGAAAGCTGTTACACAGCCATAAATGTTTATAAAATATTATAAAAATTCCCTGCCTTACATGGAAAATCCTTTAAAGTAATACTTAAAAATATACGAAAATTCGGGATGAATATCCGGTAAGTTATTTTGAAAGTTGCTACTACCTTCTAAATAGTAAGTTAACTATAAGGTAATGCCTTGAAATAGAATTTGAAGGATTTATTGTTTCATAGCGATAACTGTAAATATCTGGAGAGTATGGAAGAGAGAGGGGGGGGAAAAAGGTTCTTTTCTTCCGGAAATCGGCGATAAGTCGACAGGAACACTTGATAAGTATTTTCGATAAGAATGTTATTGGAGTTATTTTGTTTTCTTGGAGGAGAAAAATAGTAATTCAATATTTAGAAATTTATAACATGTCACCAATTTTATGCTCATATTTTTATTTTTTTGAAAGAAATAAATGTATCGAATCTCTTTCCGGATGATACCAGAATATTTATTGAAAGAACTTCGCTATATAGAAAATATAAGATGAATATTTTTCTCTCCTTTGAAATTTAAAAGTATTCTTATATTATTATTATTATTAATGCATTATTAATAAGAACCAACTTTAATAAAGAAATTCTTTTTTAATAAAATTATAAGAGTTTCTTTATAAACGAACGTATTGATTAAAAATAAATGAGAAGATTCGCTTATCATAAATTAAAATAAATTTCAAATTTTATAAAACTTGTAATGTGTAAAAATAAATAGTTTCGGAGATTTAGACTACATTATTTTTAAATCAGAAGCATCAGCGAAAAAGAAAGAATAATTATATTAACTTATCTACCATCAACCACATAAACGTGGCATCATAACATCCGACAATGTGATGTTCTCGGTTTAAAGGGCTCTTTCATGTTATCAAATTTTTGATTGATCACCGGGAATTAAGCTATGTCCCTGTATATAATAGTAATATTTATTGTATATATTTGTTATATTTAAATTTTTTTCCGTTCCCTCTTATTGCTTCCTCTTTTCTGCTAGTGCCTACCCACTTCTTCTGGTAGGCACTAGCAGAAGAAGTGGGTAGGAACTAAGGAAGGAAGTGGCAGGTACTAAGGAAGGAAGTGGGTAGGCACAAAAAAAGTGAGGAAAGCGGAGTAAAGTTTCATTTTACTCCTGTTTCCTCAGAACATAAAGGAAACCCTTAAACTCAGGGAACACTTTATTCCTGTTTCCTCAGAACAGAAAGGAAACTCTTACACTCAGGGAACACTTTACTCTTCTTTCATCAGAACAGAAAGGAAACTCTTACACCCAGGGAACACTTTACTCTTCTTTCATCAGAACAGAAAGGAAACCCTTACACTCAGGGAACACTTTACTCCTTTTTCCTCAGAACAGAAAGGAAACACACTCAGGGAACACTTTACTCCTCTTTCCTCAGAACAGAAAGGAAACCCTTACACTCAGGGAACACTTTACTCCTCTTTCCTCAGAACAGAAAGGAAACCC
>WUQG02435562.1:0-13980 GCA_011317285.2 Androctonus mauritanicus
AAATAGTGTTGCAAATTGGAAAATAATACAGTTTTTAGGCATAAGTCACATTAATTAGTACAGGTATGTTGAAAATGGTAATTAATGTTTATAAAAAAATTTTACTTCGATTTTACGGACTATTCTTGCCCCCTATAGTCCGTAAAATCGAGGTTTTACTGTATAACATTTTCACAACTTATTTCTATATCATTCTAAAAACAAAGAAGGTTGTGAACTCGTCTGTTGAATTATATATAAAAACTATCGCATTCGAGAAACATTATCAGACAAAGGATAGTGAAATTCCCAGGTAAAGTTCCAAGAATAATTTCGATGGACAGAATTCGAGTTTTAAAAAACATCAGGGAAATGTTTGTTTTTGTGTAAAGCATAAAAAAAAAAAAAACAGAAATCAAGAGAGTAATGCAGCAGAAAGTAGGACTGATACTTATAGCAAAGGAATCTTTGTTTTGTCCATTTCGCTTGAGTGATTAACTAAATTAGATATTTTTCGTCATTTCGATTTTGCTGTAAATGTATTACTTTGCATTATGGTATAATTAAGAAATTATAAGCAACAGCCCGAGGATATTAGTCGTCATCGATTTAAAATATATTTTCTCTTTAACTGAAAGAATTTCTTTCGAAAAAATAGATAAAAAAAAATTTAATAGCCATAAAAATAAGAATAGGCAAAAATTTTTATTCGAAGTGGAGAGTGATCGAATGTAAAATGAATTTCTTACCTTTTCTTAAGTTTGGCGTACAGTGGCAAAGTAAATTTGAATATAAGGACGATTCCTGAATGCAAAAGCAAACCAAACAACCAATGAAATTTGTTCGCTCCAGTTATCAATACAAATTTGGCATAGACCTACCTGCCTGGCGTCTTGAAATATGTCATATATCTTATGCCAAATCACGTGAAACATTCTGCATTATTATAATGACATTCAATATTTCCGCCATGGCAAAAAAAAAAATAATATAAAAATTGTCAGATTTAAAAATAAGACGTGAATCAAATCCGAATCAAGTTATTTTAAAGTTGTAATAATTAATTATAAAATTATTTTGATCAGCTATTTATTAAAAAAAAAAACAAAATTTTAGAAAAAGATGGATATTCTAACAGAATAAAATCTCAAATGGATAAAGTAGATTACTCTAACTGAATTTTTCTAGAGAATTTTTGCATGGAAGTAATACTGCAACACAAAGATTAGTAGAACTTCACCTTTGAAATCGGTTTTTGCTATCCCATCGGAGTTCTAGAAAGATGATGATCTATAAAAATAGATGTATAACCGGAATTCAAATTTCAAGTTCAGCTGGTGACCTTCGATATCAAACAGTCTATCTTGCTAAATAAATCAGGTTTACTTTTTATTTTTATCTAACTGTATTAACATTTTTAATCATACAGGATGAAATACTGTACGTCAATATAAAATAATAGCCTTTGGCAACTAACAATACCATAAACAACTAATAGGACATTTAACAAGCCCTTAATAATTTATTTTTTGATGTTTCGATCATCACGTCCTATATTTTTTAAACTGAATTAGCATAGACAAGCATGCCACATAATTAGGTACCGCTTCTGAATTTAGACATGATTATTATTATTATTATTATTTTTTTCAAAATAACAAGTGAAAAAATTAAATCAGTGACAATTTACATAGATCTAAATATTGAATAAAATATTTCAAGAATATATTTTATTTAAATTATTTGTTCTGAATTTTTAAAATATAATAAATCTTCTATACAATAATTAGGAATGTCTTTCTTTTCTTTCAACAAAACTTTTATCTCAATAGAAACGAAAAATAAACAAACAATGCAATTAAAAAAAAGGTTTTCAGTTAATAATAATTGATTAATGTTAGAATTTTTAGAGCAACTTAATTAAAGTTAATTTTTTTTTTAATCGCATTTTATATTTTATCATATTTTTTTAAATATAAATTTTTTATATTCAGTTTTTCAGAGAAAAACTGAATATAAAAAATTATTTTGATCAGCTATTGATCAAAATAATACTGAATGATGATGATGATGATCATCATCATTCAGTATTACTTCCATGCAAAAATTCTCTAGAAAAATTCAGTTAGGGTGACCTCCTTTATCCATCCATTTGAGATTTTATTCTATTAGAATATCCATCTTTTTCTAAAATTTTGTTTTTTTGTTTTTTTTTTAATAAATAGCTGATCAAAATAATTTATCAAAAATTATTTTGATCAGATATTTATATTCATAATTAAATTTATGAATATAAATATTTTCATAAATTTAATTTACTTTTTAAATCATGTTTGTATTTAATATTATATATAATTTGTAGATTAATAATAAATTTATTTTCTTCAAATGCAAGCTGAAAATATTTCCGCATAATTATGTTTTATTAAACATAAATTAGGACTTTTCTTTGTTGTCTCCAATTAAGTACGAATTTTTGTACGTAATATTCTGAATTAGAACTTATTCACAGTCATATATATATATTTGTTCTACATTTGAGATAAACCATAAAATATATTGTTAAACTTTTTTTCAGTTCTTATATTATCGAAACGTTTCGAAAATAAAGAACTGGAAAATTTAATTCTATTATCTTTATGTAGATTGTTCAAAATAATAGGCCTTTTAAATTTCATTTATATGTTAATTAAATATATTTAGGATATCGAAAAATGCTTGTTATGGAAATAAAAACTTAACATTAAATTATTTTGAACAAAATTACGCAGATGAAATTACTCAAAAAATTGCATAGCCTACTGTATTTGTGTAATTGGATAAATAAAAAAATTATTTATAATATTTTTCAAATGGTTTCTTCTTCGGTCGATTGAATAATAATAATAATAAAATTTCGTGTAAACATTTTCATTAAGTTTATAAAATACGTTCTAAAAATTTACTGTTGCTGCAGTAAATTTTTATTAAGGTAAATAACTCATATCACATTTGTATTTATTTATTTATTTATTTATTTATTTATTAAAAACTGTATTTATTTATTTGTATTTATTTATTTATTAACATTGATAAATATTATTAATTCTCAATTGTTAATCTATATAAATTTAAATACGAGGGTTATAATAAAATAAATTTAAGATTATTTTTTAAAAAATCTAACTAATCACTAAAATTCATCTGACATTATATGGAATTTTATTTAAATAATATTTTATTGATCACTAATCTCATGAAAAAATTCATACGAAGCAAAAGAATTCTCGAGGTGATATAGTAAGGAGCATTGAATTACTGTATTCTAGAATTTTATCAAGTTGAAAATAGCTTATTCATATTGATTCTATTTATTTATTCAATTCTATGCAGATTTTTTCTATTTAATTACAATATATCGTTTGTTAGATTTTATTTTAAGTATTTCTTTATACCTGCATACTGAATCGCAACGATCTAATAAAATTTTCCCGATTAAAGTATTGATTTTCATTCGATGCTGCATTGATTCCAGATGCTGCATTGTCGAGTTCAGTGAGTTCGGATAATACTGCATGTATCGAGTATTATCCGAACTCACTGAACTCGACAATGCAGCATCTGAAATAATGTATCGAGATTGGTTCGGATAATACTCGATACATGCAGCAACCTCTGTAGGTATGTTGCTGCATGTATGGTTCGGATAATACTCGATACAGGCAGCAACCCCTGTAGGTAAGTTGCTGCATGAATCGAGATTGGTTCGGATAATACTCGATACATGCAGCAACATACCTACAGGGGTTGCTGCATGTATCGAGTATTATCCGAACCAATCTCGATACTTGCCCCCACTCAAAAATTAAATCGATAAATTTTAACTATTTAACAAAATTTAATAAACAGCCAAGAATGGATTATATAATATGTATCTCTACAATATACTGAAAATAATTAATACAGTAAATTCTCTCTTATCCGGTCTCGCTTTAACCGGATTCCGCTTTAGTCGTCCACGTTTTCGTCCAGTTATGAATGAAAAGAAAAACGAATTAAAAAATAATGCATTCGGAAATGAAAAAAGCATTTGAAACCGAGATAACAGATATCGAACAGAAAGATAATTCATCTCTCATTGATGTGATTTATGAAAAATGGCGTGGTGATTTTGCTTAAATCAAAAAGATAAATGAAGGTTTTTGATTCGGTTTAATAAATTTTTATATATATAACATCTATATTTTTTTATTTAATTTTCAACTTATAAATGATATTTTGCATATACAGTATATACGGATTAACCGGCCATTCGTTTATCCCGTCTAAGGTCCATAGAGCCGGATAAGAGGGAGTTTACTGTACAAATCAATAATATTGATAACCGAATTATTTTTATTTTAAAAAATAAAGACTATTCTTTACTGACATAACATGATTAACATTATTCATTAGCAATAGATATCACTTCCTATCGCTAAACTCTCTAAAATCTAGATCAGTGGTTCTCAAACTTCTTTCTGTTGAGGAACACATTTTAATATTTTAAAATTTGGTGGCACACCTAAATATTTTAAATAATAATTTAGATTTAACAACGAATTTTTATTAACAGATTATTAAATTTATTCTTATTTATTACATTCAGATTACAGACATAGTGTATACGGGATCATTAAATGGCGGCTCTTATTAAGTTATAACGCCACCTGTGGATTTTGTCTTTTTCGAGAAACTATAATTTTAATTTAATTTTTATTCGTTAATTTTTAAATTACGAATAACGACAAAAAATTTTGGCTGTCGCAGAAATTCGGGGATTAGATTTTTCTAACGATACCCTGTTTATAGGAATCGGTACAGTGGTTCGACTGCAAAAGAGATATCCAGTCAACTATGTATCACTTAATATATACGATTCATACAATTCATTCTTAATTTTTAGCGCACACTGTCAAAAATTTGGCGGCACAGTGATTGAGACTGTGTTAGACTCTGCTCAAAATATCTCAAAAACAAAAAATTATAAAGCTTCAAATTTCAAATTTCAGATTTTTTTTTCATCTAAGATATGAGAATACAAGTTTTGAAGTTTCCACATTCACTTATTAAAAGATAGAAGTGATTGGAATTTTAGTGAAATAATTTATTTTTGTACATAGAAAATATTACAGTCCCTTGAAAGATTTTTTTTTATAGAAAATGGTTGTAACGATATTTATCAACGGCAAAAATTTTATTTAAATTGTTATTTCTATTTTTAGATAATATTTCGCATATTAAAATTCCAGAAATTGCATTATTAGGAATTAAAAAAAAGTGAATAAAAATTTTCTTCTAACTGCCGAAATTTTCATAAACTATATTGGATTTGTCAAAATAAATATATATATATATATTTTCACCAAAATTATGGAATATATATCATATGAAATTAAATTCAGATTCGTTTAACTATGCCAACCTAGTTTTGACATTTATATTATTAGATATTCTTTAAAAAATATGAAAAATTCAGTTGGTATCCATCGAAATCAGTGTAAAAAAATAATCAATAAATCAATCACTTTTGATTGATTGCTGGATCGACAAATTTTAATATAGATCAATTCGAACATTTAATATGGTGAACACGTTATATAGATTGGCATGTGATATACTACAGAACGCATGAAATTTTGTTCGAATCGGGTTTTTAAAACTTTTTATCTTCTCTATTTCCGAATGATGGCTTGAACTTTACAGTTTATTATTCTTAAAACTAGAAATATTTTCCTGACACAAAAGACAAAGACAAAATGAGAAAACTTTTACAATGCGACTTTATCACGTCATCAACAATTTCAATTCCTGTGAAAACGTCAATGATGATATTATTGCGATTTGGAGATTGGATAGTATTTTCATACTAAAAGAAGATGGCCGAACATTAAATGCCTTAAGGGAAAATTTTGAATTGTTACGCCATATCCTTGAAAGATATCAAGTGGCACGGTTGCGACGCAATGCTAAATAAATTTCAGAAAAGAAGAGTATTTTTTATATATTTTTATTTTTCTAAATATAAGACACGAGTTCTCTTGTTATATATACGTACTTATATAACAAGAGAAAACGGAAGTTACATTTATACTACTTGATAAACTATTCAAGTTGAAAGTTTGAGATTTTTAATTACTATCACTAATTAAAGTTGCATAATATTTATTATATGTTCTCTAAACAAAGTTTCTGTTTTATTTTTCGATACGTGCTTCGTTATTTGTCATTACTAATCAGACAATTTTAAAGAAATCTGCGATTCTTTAGTGTAAATTACGAATTATTTTTAAAAATTCAATGTATTATTTATTATTGAATTTCTCTTAAAAATACGCATATTCTGAAATTCTGAAAATAATAATAAAAAACTGATAAATGCATAACAATAATAAACTTCTGACATCAAAGAAAAATACTTCAACAAAGTAAACAAGATAAGCATATAGTATATATGGAAAATATTCTATACACACAAAATCAATCCTCATAAAAATATATAAATGCCAATATATTTACATAATTAAACTTTTTAATGATGATTAAACCTAATAACTTTCTTATTTGCTTAAAATTCACTCCATAAATTGGAAAGAGTATTTAAATTTTACGTCAAATGTAGCGCTCTATTAACTAGTTTTGAAACTCGAAGTTCATGCGATGTAAAAGACAGAGAAATTTCTATATTAATGATTTCTAATTATCTTTAGAGGAAAAAAAAATTATCTTTAAATCGCTTAGATAATATGTGAACTAATCGTGTTATAAATACAATCTAAACTTTTACAGTTCGTTAGGCAGAAAGTGGAGAAGCAGGTAAATTCGCCGTAATCAATGATTGATAGCAAATGAGTAGGGTACGTTATCTACAGTTACTGACTTCAAAATCGTATCATCTTTAAATGGTTCAAAACACGATTGAAATTTATTGAGTTAATTAAAAAAAATTTAGTAACAGTAACTTTTTCAAAATTATTCAATACGACGACTGTCAAAAATTTTTAATACTTTAAATCTAAATTATTTAAATAATTTTTTTGGATATAATTTTAGAAATTTAAAATTCATATTTTTAATAGTCTAACAATCTGTATCATATGAAATAAATTCTGAATATATATATTTTCAATATTTAAATGAGTTAAATATTGATTTTTCGTCTTAAATCAATTGATATTTAGTAATGAGTAATAATAAATTTTTCTTTAAAAAAATTACAATTTAATTTGCCTTTACAATTTTTTCTATAATTACTGCAATTTTTTTTATTTTTTATCAAAAACATTTTTGTTGCTTCTCGTTGAAGTTTTCAATCAACAATCAACAAATTCTTACAAAAGGCGATTTTTTTTTTTTTTTTGATGTTATAGCATTATTTTTCATAATTTTTAATATACGTCTTAAAGATTTTTATTTCTTTTACATCGATAGTATTCTTCATCATTGTAAATATTAATTAGGAAAACTTATTTTTATATCTTAATGATCCAATGCTAAAAAAATTGTAAATTAATGAAAATTTATTATTTTTCTACTAACAAATGAAAATTTCAGATGAAAAAATAAAACAATTTAAATAATTATTCATTAATTCAGAAAAAAAATTATAAGGTGAATGGTATTATCATCATCATTGAGGAAAGTGCCTTTTATCGGGAGACTAAAATATTAAGTTTTTCTTATCCAAAATTAAAGTCTATCGCCTGTGAAATTAAGATTAATTGAAAATTCATGGTTGATACACTACGTTTAATAATTTTGTAAGATTTTAAATGTCTTTAATACGTTTAATGAAGAAAAATTATGATGTTCGTTTAGTGAGAAAGCGTAGAGAATGAATACCAATCATTGCAGCACTCATCTTCATGTGTTTGCGGAGAATAAATTGTTATGCTTGTAGTTCTTAAATATCCTATTATATAGCTTTCAAAACGACGTTAAAAATAATGAATATAATCTCTAGAATGACTTGTAAATTCTGTTAATAATATACTTCAGTGAAATTAGTAGTTTGATTTGACTGTATTTACATTGATGAGTAATTAGAAAATTGTTCCTGTTTTGGCATGAATATCGTCACAATAAAGAGCATTTATTAATATATTTACTTTTTATTAGCTTAATTTTATTCATATACCGATATAATTTTTATATTTATACCTTTAGAAAGCTAATTTAATCTAATTTTTTTTCTATGTTTTGATATTATGTTACTTTTAGAACTAACTTAAGCTTGAAGAAATTAAGTTAATGCTATAAAATATATGTGGTTACTTTATACGAATTTATATATTTACTATTAACAATCAATCAATATTTGCAAAGCAATCGCGAATAAAATTTTCTATTTCGATGTAACGTAATATCGTTTATGTTCAACTGCAACTAACCTATTTATTAATAATAACTGCATATTTATTCTCACAAATGCAATCATTTGAAACGTGAGAACCTCAATTTCTATTCTTGACGAAAATAATTTTTCCAGCGAATGTAAATTTAATATATTTTCTGCATAAAGAACGGCATAATAGTAGTAGTTCTTTTTTTTTCTTCTAGTATTTGATGGCAGACAGAATTCTTATTTTATTATTCTGAAAATGTTCGTGGTTATCAAATTTTCAAAAACTATAAGAAGTTTAAAGTGATGTGAACGGATTTAATGCACTTTCTAATCTCAATTTTTGCTTTAACTGACTTTATCTAATATATTTTTTTCCAATTTTACAGCTTAGAATTCCTGAAACGAAAGAATTCTCATTTATAAAAGGCTATAAAAGAAGGAAACAATGAAGAAATATTTTTCTTGATGTTCATCAAATATATAATAAAATTTTTAAATGTAATTATTATTAACTAAATTTACTTAGAACTCAAAATTTAATAATAATTTTCTTAGAATAATTCATATAAAACTTTTTTCTATCAGATAAACATAGTTAACAAAAGAAATTCGAGAAGTTAAGTTTATTTGATTTAAAAGCAATAAAAATAATAAAAAACTGTAGCATGTGCTTTCTGCTATGTTTGCAAATTTATATTTCGATATAATTTTTTGATTAAAGTGCATAATTTCGCATAACATCTACAATTTTATATTCTAGTTTATAACTCGTTTTTCTTCTGAATTTTCTCTCGTTTTATGAATAATACCAACTATTTTTAAAAATATAATTATACAATGCATGAAGGCATAAACAAAAAGGTTATTTTTGTGAAGATTCCGATAATGCAGATATCAAAATATTCACAGAAAATTTATTTACCCTTCGGGCAAAGAAACAAATAATAAAATTTCTATATAAACATTTGAAATTAAAAATATCCCCGGGTTATAAAAGACAATAATAAATCAAATGTTCGCAAATAAATTTGTGTTAATGTAAATAGCCAAATGGGAATTTTAGATAAATCTAGACGCGAAAATGTTTATATTAGCCGACATAATTTTTTTAAATGCATATAAATGATCAGATATTCAAAAATCTGTCTAAAATTTTATTTGGTTTATTATTTTTTAATATTTAAATATAATTATCAAATTAAAATTTAGAGTGAGAGAAAAATTAAATTCTCTTAGCAATTCATCCGATAAAGAATTATCAATTAAGTTTCTGTCTATCATTCGCTTCATTAACTTGAATGATTGACAGTTTATCCGATTATATTCGGGATGAAAACATTTAAAATTATATTTTTATGGTGGCTGTTAACATAATTTTGCTTCTAAATCCTCATTAATTTTATAATTAAATTTAATATATCTTCAAAAGCAAATAAAATAAATATTTAAATTTTTATAATTAGAATAGATCGATAATTTCGAACTTGAGGTATAATTATCAAAGAAGTTTTATAGAGGAGGAGTTACAAGTTAATGTCAACAAATTTAATTACAAGCGACTTAATATTAGATTAATTAATGAAACTTTATACTCTGTTTATTCGTATTACTAAAATAGTCTGTTACGTATGTAAGTAGTCTAGACTAAACATATCATGTTCATTATATACAATCTTTATTAAAAACTTATGGTCATTAAAACTAAGATTAAAAAAAATAAGATGATTTGACTGCGAATAAAAGAAAATATATTATTATTTATTATTAAATTATAAATTATTTGATATTTTTAACACTTTATTCATAAATTATTTTTTAAAAAAATGCATTTATAATAATTTATAATTGATATTTAGTGTATGACTGCAACAAGTTTCAAAAATTTTTCGTGATTAAACTGTAACGTATAAATTTATATCAATTAATCTATATTAAATTAATTTATATTAATTAATTAATCATATATCATACGAGATTTGCAATTTAACTTTTTTTTAATAAAAAATAACTTTTTTCTTTTCGTTCCAACTCGAACCACCAGAGGGATTAGTTCGAAATATCAAGATGGCGATCTAACTTTTAGTAACAGATCGTAATACGTTAATTTTTAATCGAAAGATTGATTGTTTTTTATACTTAAACATTTATAAGTTATATTTATTAATTTACGATTTATTAATCGGAGATTAATTACAGGGTACAATATTTTATTATGTTAAAGCGAATTTTAATAGAAAATAGTAACGTATTGAAAAATTGTAATTTTTAAAATAATTGAACGACGTGTATCGAAGCGCAAACTAGTTTATTAGATTATAATTTCTCAAACTTTGTTATTATTCTTCCGACTAAGACATTTAAATTCATGACTTCCAATATAACGCTCAACAGAGTTGCGATACCTAAACATTACTCAAGCGAAAGTACAGTAATCAAGAAATGTTAATGGTAAATAATGCGAAATCGCATTAAGAACGTTACAATAAATTTAGCCGCAGAATAATTTTATATATAATTTGAATTTTCGTTCCGATGAATTATAGATTGCTAACATATTTTATGAGATATAAACTTATCACTAAATTGTTATGGTTTTCGTGAATATAATTATTACCTTTAGCTTACATTATGTTATCTACAAATCATTATAAATTTCTATTATAGTGTTAAATGTAGTATTTACAATAAATACCACAATTTCTGATAAACTCTAACTCTACTGCTACTCGTTTAGATCATTTCGATAATAAAGCGGATGACATGTAATGATCTTCTAACAGTTTTCTCTATCTCGAAAACTAACCTAGAAACGAAACTAGAGATGATTGCATCCGGAAGAATTATCAAAGAAACTATCATTAACTGGACGATTTACAATGTTCAAGATGTGTAGTTGATTATTGGTTATATCGGTCGATTTTTATAGTTACCTAACTTGCGAAACACAACTTAAAATAACTGTAAAAAATTGCCAAAGTATTGATTTTTTTTAATAAAAAGTCACTAGGGATATTTTATTTTATAAACCAAAAGATTTTTCCCTACATAAACTTGTATCAAAAGTGAATTAATTGTATTTTAAATCTGCGTAAAATTTTGACATTAAAAATTTATATTCTGTCATCAATAGATCTAAAATTTAAACTACTATAGGATCGATATAGTATGCCATATAATATACAAAGTTAGAAGAGAGAGTTGTTAATGAGTCTACAAGTGAAAAACTTTGGAGAGCATAAAAAGATATTCCATTGGAGGACGGTTTATTTTTTATTATTATTATATTTTTTATCATTGTCAACCGAATTGCTTGTAATGGTTCAGAAACTTACAGAAATCAATAACAACACAAAAATATAAAATCAATAATAACGCAAAATCGATAAGAGGGGGGAAGTATATAATGTTCAACTACGATTAATACTAGGAAACATAAAAGAAAATATTATTTTTAATAATAATAATAATAATAATAACATATATATATATATATTAAAATAAAATTCTAATTTATTTTCTTTAAAAAATAAGATTTTTTGTTAATTATTAATGAATTATTCTCATATATTATATTAATTCTTTAAAAGGCCTTAAAAATCATCCAAAAAGGTATAATATTTAATATTTATCGATGCAAAAAAATAATAATAACCTAAAAAATATTTTTATCAATTTTTATTTTAAAGAATTAAATCTGCAAAATTTTTTGCAGTTATTAACATAATTTATATATATATATTTACTTCCTTCCTCTAATATTTTAAGCAGAAAATTAATTGAAAAGATGAATCACATAAGGATTTTTTTGAATAAGGAAAAATACAATTTATGTAATTAGTTCTCTTGAAAAATAAGTGTAACTCGAGCTGCATTGTGAGTATCATCATTTTTTCTTTCTTTCTTTCTTATCCTTTCTAGTAGTCGTTAACGACTTGATTTTCAACATTATCTTTACGAGTGACTAAATTACAACTTAATATTTTTAAAGTTAAATTTTTTTTTCTAAGAAAAGGATCTTTCATTAGTTTGAAATTAGTGACGATAAAATGTCAAATGCCAATCTAATCTTATAAGATTGCGATGCTCCACTTAACAATCCTCTAATACTGGATATTACTTTATTTCTTAGGAGAAATCTATAAGAAAGACAAGACAATCCTTTTTCAGTGCTGAATTTAATGTACCATATATATTCTAAATACGCTTTTTATCATCAGAATTGGAGAAGAAAAATATACGAATTGTGCCGATTCCTACTTTAATATCAGTAGATTCCAGAAATTCTATAAAAAATCCTGGATGTATAAACTTTTTTCATTATTCTTATGGGGAAAAAAAATAAAAGAAGCTTCTTATATTAAAGAAAATTAAGTTATATACGTTGTAATCATGAAAATTTTTACTAATTTTAGATTTAAAAATAACTTTTTTATCTAAAGAATCCTTTAGCATTCCTTCAAAAGCAGAGTGATAAATGGAAATTTAGTTACCATCACTGATTAATGATAACGGACTTAATTAAACATTTCGCCATCTTATCTAATAGCAATTTTAGATTATTTCGACCATTTTCATTTCTTAATTATTTCTCTTTACATCCTGACAAAGATAGAATATTTTATTCTCGTAATAAACTTCTTTATTTTTGATAGTTATGAATATGAAAATTCTTCTAATCTCACTTAAAATTAATCGTTTCAATTTATAATTTTCTATTGCCAAGTATAAGAATAATTAATTAAAATTGTAGATTAATCGCGCCACATGATAATCTAACTTAATTGATAAAATATAATTCACACTTCATTATATTTTAATATCTGAAATGTGAATTAATGAATGTTTTAATAATTCTGTTTGCGGAATGATAGCTTTATATAATTTTTTTTCGGAAGTTATGTGTGTCTACTATGAAAACTCGATGCAACATTGCTAATAATTAATTTTTCTGGGAAAATTAATTAATTTTAATCATTTATTATGTTGACGACTATATGCAATATAACGATGATATTCTACGGAAACCTATTTTGCAATTTAATAAAAGTTAATTATCTCAAAATGCTAACAGTAAATAAAAAGTAATGCTTTAAGAACTTCAAGCAATACTGTGTACAAACAAATTTAAAGTTAAGTGCATAAAGATAAAATTTTAATAAATAGCTTTGGAAAAAACTAATCTCTAAATTCAAAACATTTCTGCTATTTTGGGATAATTATAGATGCAAATTAAAATACATCATCAATATGGCGGACCCAAGGTTAGCCTAAGGCAGTATTTTTCAAATCTAAAGCTCCTCAAAATAATTTTAGAATATTAATGATTTTTCCTAAAACTATAAAATTACATCAGAAAATATTGTGCATAAAAGTAAAATTTATTTTTAACTTCAGATATGGCACATATACATTAATTGAAATTTTAAAGTAGGCCTATATTTTGTTAATGACTGATTGTATAATATTGTAATATATAAAATTAATACTGTAGTATATAAAATTTTTATTAAAGTCTCTAGGATTCAATTTAAAATGTTAGGAAACCCTATCTATAATAAACCTGAAAAGTTTGAAAAATTTTCATCATTTTTAAGTGGATGAAGTCATAAGGTTAAAAGATGGAGTATCAGGTCATATTT
>WUQG02435573.1:0-13979 GCA_011317285.2 Androctonus mauritanicus
GATAGTGAAGAAGAAAGTGATGATCTTTTTTCACCAATTCCTCCTACTCCCTGAATACTTATTTTATTAAATATTAGATATTTTGGTAAGCTATATTAAAATGCCTGTTTCTATATACTTTATACGTGTACAGTCTTTCATTATAATTTTAATATAAAATGACTGTCATGCCAATTTATATAAAATATTAAATTGTATGTCAATATATAAGAAAAAATGTTTAAATTGATTATAAAAAAATTATAGTTGAAATAGATAATTTTTCTTTATTATAATTGTTTTTCTTTAAGTATAGTTTCCAAAAAAAATCATTCAAATTTTTGTTCGGTAACAAAGCTAAATTAAATTATTTTGCTAATGTCTTGAAAAAATTCAGATATTGAAATCTTAAATTTCAAAAATTGTTAAATTATTTTTTTGAATGTATATATTTAAAAATGTAAAATAAAATTTGTAGGTTATTTAATATTTTTATTTAATTTGTGTTTGTATTTTGAAAGATCTGACATTCTAATATAATCATAAAATCATCAAAACAGTCATAAAAACCATAATAGGAAATTCACTATTATATATATAAAGTAAGGAGCCCAAATAACATATCCTACTAATTTCTAGCACCAAATCAGCATTATTGAATGGGAAAATCTCAATATTTTGATGATTAATTGCTGTTCAGAAACTTTCCTTTAGACATCTGGAAAAAATTTTGATAAATTAATGACTTTGATAAGTTAATTTTATTAAATTATTCAAAATTTCATCCCAGAGATGAACAAAGTAGTTTTTCTATTAGATTATGCAAATATTTGTTTACTGATTAATACATTACTTAAAAATAGATTTAATAATGTCCTAAATACTTAAATAATTTATTTACAGACGTTTATCTAATTACTAATGTTAACTCAAATTGTTAATGGATAAAATCGAATGGGAAATTCTGCTTTGTCTGCTTGCTTGCACTTCCAATCTGTGCAAATTTCTTGCATAGTTGCTAAAATTCGATAAATAGCAACTGAGCTTATAAAGAGAGAACAAAATATTGCCCTTATCTTATATTGCATCTCTATAATTTATAAAAATACAGATTTATTTTTTATTAATATAAAAATCCAAGAGTTTAGGATTGTTTGTTTGATTTTTTTTCCTCATTTAAAATATTTAGTATTATGATAAAGAATATTCAATGTCAATATGGGCATATCCATACCTTGTCAGTTTTTTCATTCAGCATTTTTACATTTCTCTGTGGGCCCAATTTTTTTCTTTCTGTCTAGAGCAATAAGTGAGATTGTTAAAAATTATTTTGACTTTAAAAATATGACACAAATATATATATAGTGCACCCTATATTGCAGCACAATAAATGTTTTTACAGGCTGTCTTAGATCCTGTTGCTCAATCATCCAAATTTTACTAAATCAGTTATTTTTATTTATTTAGAAATAAGATGATTTTGGATTGTTTGCCTAAGATATTATTCTTCATTATTTTTTATTTCGTCTGTCCACTTCCATGATTAAAAATTAGCGGAAGGTATCAATTATTGGTGATCAAGGAAATGTTAAACTAAAGAGCAATAATTGATGCTGTTAGTATAAAATTTGAAGTTTGAAATGAGTGTTTTGAAGTTAAAATCGTAAATTTCGTTTAAATGGATTAAAAATATTCGTAATCCGCTTTTATCTAGTCTTTTTTTTCAAAATGGATACGTGGAGACAATATTATCCAGACCGCCCAAGATATACCTTGGTAAGCATGGAACTATTAGAAAAAGAAAGGAAAGATCCAGATATTTTCCGGTCTCATAAATTATAAAAAAAAAAATAGAAACTATTTTCAAACTCCAAATATGTATTATATTTTTACTGATCAAAAGATATTTGTAAATAGTATAGATTAGTGAATATGCTATCGGTCTTTGGATTACGTGTTTTTATCATTATCAAAAATGTGGTGTGAGTCGGGAATTTTCTGATACAGGTATTAAGGAACTGGGATTAAACGTTGAAAATATCTCGTAATATTGAGTATATATTGACACTTAATCCGACAGATACAATATTATACACACATACATAATCTATACTTTCCGATTTTTAATGAAAATATATATATATAAAGATATTTATAATTATGGTATGAGGATTCTTTAGCATGATGGGTTTATTTTTATTTCACACATTTATTTTTTATCTAGCCCAGCCACTGCTCTAAGAGATTCAATTTTTCTTTTTGTTCTAAAACATTAAAGAATTTTTCTATTGATTTTTAAAAATGTGTTTGCGCGATATTATTTTATATTCTTGAGTTAGAGTTATTTTCATAGTGTAAAATTCTATAAAAACTTCTATAGAAGTCTATAAAGTTGTATTTTAAAAACTTCCAGAATATCATTTATTAATGAAGTTATTTTCCATCACTGTTTTGCTTTCTCTATTGTTTTTTTATTGTTGAAAGTTCGCGAAAGGTGTCCATTGTCGGCGATGAACAAATTCCGAAATGTTGAATCACTGGATCACTATTATCAGAGCATTTTTTTTGACATGTTGAATTAAAAATCGTTGTTTCACAGCATATTTTTTAATGGTACATATATATATATATGATATTTTGCCGTTATCAATCGAGATGATTTGTAAATAATGTGTGATGGTACATTTGATGCAAATGCTGTCAATCATTGGAGCTGTTCGCATTATCGTTATGAAAATCGCTCTATTGGTATTTATGAAGTTTGTTTTGCATTTGAATACCGTTCAAAATAATCAAATTGTGCATGACTGCACTCGAAATCAATCAAACTTTCTATATTTAAATTCATCAAAAGAAATTCCAGAAAAAAAAAATGGACTGAATCCAGAAATCTCTTAAGTGATTTCGTAATATGAACTGGAATTGTCAAAAATAATTGATTATCCCATCCTATTTTCTCATATAGTCAAGTAAATAAACTAAAACTGCAGTCGAAACACCTAACAAAATATTATTATTATTATTTTTTTTTCCTGTTCCGAAATACCCCATTGCCAGATATTTGTAAAAATCAAATATCCATCAATGTCGTTATTTTGCTAGCAATTTTAAAAATATAATAAATAAACTTCTGACTTCATTAATTTATAAATGATTCTTAAAATAATTATCGAATGTTTAAAAATATAAAATTAATATTCTGTACTTCTATTAATTTTATATTTTTGGTTATATTATGATAGATTTATCATGGGAAAGAGATCAAAATAATAATAAATAATTTTTTTTTTTTTTTATTCCTCATAAAATTATAAACAAACACAAACGAAAAATCAATAATTTTTTTTTTTTTTTACTGTAATTCCAATATATAAAACTTTTATTTTCACTTGTTGACAAAATTTCAATAACTTTATATTTTTCTTTCTTTTTTTTATCTGGAAAGGAAAATCCGTATTTTGTGAAATAAATCTTCGTTGCTAATCTCCAGGTTCAAAGTTTCAACCTGTAGGTATTAAAGGTTTTAGCCAAACTTTTTCCAAAGGAAAGATTCATCCAGTCGATCTAATCTAAAGTGACTCAACCAGACTTAAGGGTGTCACTTCCGAACGAATCGCTACAAGTTTGACAGATGAAGGAGATTTTTTTTTTTTCCTTTTCCTTCTTCTCTTTTCTATCCTAACCAATGATGGATCACCGACATTTCCACTTGTTGCTTAGACTACAGTGATTTTGACAGATCACTCTTTACTTCCATTTCTTTGTCCACGACAACAACAACAACAACAACAACAACAAAAAAAAAACAAATGCGGAATTTATCTAAATATTTTTCCTATTTGGTTAATGACCTCCTAAAGGTGTCATTTGTTCAGAGAATTACCAATTTGAACGAAATTATACTTAAATTAAAAAAATAATAATGTTTTCTTACCTGATTTGCATATTTTAATTATGAATTTAATTAAAAATAATTTTTTGATTAACGTTAAAATATGTACAGTATTGAAATTCTCCCTTGAGAATAATTCAGAATTATACTATTTTTGCATCATCGTTATTGCGTAATTATCATGTTTAACTACTTTATTATGGAATGAAAATATATATATATATATATATATATATATATATAGTGTATATATAATTATTTTAAGTATCGTATATACATCCATCGGATTAATTTTGAAAATTTTGTGAAATTTGAAACTACAAATGCAATTTTTTCATGTTTAAGTTTTGTTGTTTTTATAAAACATATTAGTATAAATCTTTATAAACTTACTTAGTATATTTAGCAAAAAAAAAAAAATAAAAAAATTTTTTATGCTAAATATACTTACACAAAGATTCATTAGATTTGAATTATGAGACGAATATGCAAATATTTTTACTTAACCGGTTAGAATGAATGTTATAAAAATTAAAACGAATTTATCCGTTGTTTGGAACGAAAAATATAATTAAAAAATTTTTTTCAATTAAAATCAGAACGTTTGCAAATTGAGATATTTGCAAAAAACAGAGTAATTTTCTCGGATAATCGCGGAAGTAAATAAATACGACGACGTCCGATGGTCTTGTCGCTGGGATGACGTGACTCCTGTTCTGAGTAGGACAAATGATTTTCAACTTCTCCCCGTGGAGATATACAGCAAGGCATCAGAGTTAGGTCACGTTTAGACATTTGTTTTTTTTTTTTTTTCCTCTTATTTACTTTATTTTTTGATCATCTTTCGTCAACAATGTCGCGGATATCAATCAACTGTCAATGCTGTCGTCACACGACCGCGCACTCAAATACGTTGTTATAAAAATCGATTCCGGAATAGTAGACGTTCTTGATGATTGATAGAAAGTTCATGTTGATAAATCATTAAGTCGTTTTCTTCCTCTTTCTTTTAACTCAAAAACTAAAATGTCAACTCCATTAAATGCCAAAAAAATACGATTATAAAGTGGACAATATTTTTTTTTATCTTTTTATCGTTAATAAAATTAATTCTCTATTGAATAACGACAAAACTCGGTTAATAAATTTAAATATGATTAATTATTAATCAGCAAATAATTGAATCTAATTCGACTATTTAATCCTATTAATTGTAAAATTTAATTTAAATCATTTATTTATTTAATTATGTTTAATTTTCTTTCTCGTTAGAATTTTTAATAAAATTTAATACCGTATAATTTTAACATATATAAATTTTTTTTTTTTTTTTTTAAGAGTCATCTTTGCCATAATGGTATGATTTCTGTAGATTTTAACTAGATACGAAAATTAATTCATTTTATAGACGTTAAAATATATTATTTTCGTAACGTAATTTAACAACATAATAACTTAATTATTAATAATGTATAGAGGATATAAATATTCAATAAATTAATTTTGCGGAATTATATTCTGAAATAATTTAATCAGTCCCCTTTTACCAAGAAAATTAAATTTTAAGTAGATATAATTATGTTGTTTATAAAATTGTTTGTACATTATTCCAACCAATCTTACTGATGAGTATTTATACGATATTTTAGTTTGATATTAATTAATTAATTAATATTCGAATGTGAAAATTGTTTAATGCACTGTATAATTTAAATTTCTAAAAATAAAATGGCTCGAAATACTTAAGAAATACGCGAATTAATGGGCAAGAAGCAATAAAGTTCACTACTAATTATATTATTAAAAAATTATAAGGTAATTGTTTTTTTTTTTAATACTCTGAACCTTCTCTATGAAGTAGAAACGTGGACTTTAAATAAAAAGATGTCTGAGAAATTAAAAGCTTTTTTTTGAGTTGTGGCTTTATATATGCATGCTGAAAGTTTCATGGACAGAAAAGAAGAAAAATAGAGAAATTTTGGAAGTGATAAAAGTGAAAAGACCGGGATAAAGATTATAAAAAAAAAATGAAGATATCTTTTCTAGGCCACATCTTAAGACATAACAGCCTTCAGAAAGATATACTGCAAGGAAAAATAGAAGGTAAAAAAAGGAAGAACCTATAAGACATCATAGTTCAGTAGTATCCATGAGTGGATTTATCTAAGCTTTAGGATTGTGCCAGAGAAGCTCAACATAGAGAATGGTGGAGAAGAATGGCAGTCAGTCTCCAATTTGGAGATGACACTTAGAAGAAGAGCTAATTCATACACACTGTAGTTCTCAAACTGCAGCATTTAAGAAGCATCTTTAAATGCATTTAATACTTATTTCAGTGAGACATGAGGCCTTTAAACTTCTCTAAGTTACAGTATTAACAGGGCTGAATTTACTTATATCAGTAGTAGAATTTGACTTATAGTTTGGTGATATATTCAATGCATAAATATATCAAATTAAATTATATATAAAATATTATTTTGAGTAAATTTGAAATTATAATTTTGAATTAAATAACTTGTTCTCTGATTCAATGATAAATCAATAAGCTAAAACAGAGTTCTCAAATGAAACCATAAAATACAATATTTTCTTGTGAAGATGTGAAATAAAATAAATTTAAAGGAATACTGGATACAGTATAATTATGTTAAATTCCTATTTGTATTTATAAAAATTTTCAGTTTAAAATAGATTAACAAAAGTATGTGAGAAAAAAGTGTTATTAAAATAGTAGAAGAGTTGAAATCATTGCATACATTATTTAGTGCAACCATAAACATATTTATCTTCCAGAATTCAACTTTATAGTTCACATCTAGGGAAAGGAGCAACATTCATAGATAAACAAATATTCATGAATGGTAATGGTAATATTGTAATCTCATCTACAATTTATAAAATATATATTATGTCTATTTCTACTTTTTTCATTTAAAAACTTGCTTTTGCATGCCAATTTGTTAGATATATTTAATATATATATCAAAGATAAAATTAATTTTATTATGCTTTGATACAATTTTTTAGTGTATCTATTTTTAATAGATAGTCTTTAATATATAATTAAGATAATTTATTGATTTTTCTTCAATATATTCTCTATAAAAATGTTAAATTGTAATTAGCTCGTCATATCGATTGTCTGCTTCCCAATAACAACTTATGAACTAATTCTGTCTTCATGAAATTTGGTAGAAATATTTTGTCATTAATGATGATCTTTATGTTATCTGTCATTTTTAAATGATTACAGGATTAAAAGCATTCTGTAATCTTTTAAAAACAATAGATAACCACATTGAGAGAATATCTAAGAAATTTATTTTGAACTAATTAATGAATTTTTATGAATTATATCAAGAAAGTCAAACCATATATGATGATCTTGATAGCATATATATAACTTCATTCATTTAAAAATGGCTGTCATTTTTAAACTTCTGAGGTTTCTCCCTAATAACTTTTGAATCGTTTGCTTGATTTTTATGAAATTATATCATGCAATTGAAAATTCCTTTAATGAATTTGATGATATATCAAATACATTTTAATCTCATATCTTAATTTATTTTAAATTAATAGAAATGTTTGGAACATAGGTGATTAATTCTTCCTAAAGCTGTTTATTTTAAATTTATTCTGATAAACTTGTGAATAATTATTCGAAGATGTATTTATCAAAATACAAATTATCTTAAATTAATATAGCCTCTAAGCTATAACATTTAAGAGGTCTCTTTCAAATGCATTTTATTTTTTTAGTGAAACCTTAGCCCTAAGCTATGGCTTGTTTAGTTTATATGTAAATCTGGTCCTATCTTTGATATACTAATAGAAAGTCTTGAGTTTGAGTTTATTCAATTTAATTCATCCTCTTCTTCCTTGAATTTCTTCCATCTTGATACTAAATGCATGGAATTTTTTAATTACTTCTATATTGAATGTATCAAGTTATTCCTTATATCAACATACTATCAAAAAAGTTGAATTATGTAATAAGGTGGGGGCAAGATGAGTTGAGGGATAATATAGTTTTAGGCATTTTTTTTAATATGTATATGCCATGACACTATATGTATTCCATAATTTGAAACAGATTGTTCATGAATGCTGCTATTAATTTCCCTCCAGAAAAAAGTTTAATACAAGATATACTGATAATTTTTATTACATTTGTAATACTCTTTAAGATATATTCTGCTTTCTAGCAATTATAAGTATAATAAAATCCATGATAAACTTAGAAAACAATATAGTAAAATATAGTACTTTTTGTCATTTCTCACTATTTTGTTTTAATTGATATATTTCTCTAGAAAATGCATCGTGGAGTAAGATAGAGACACAAGGTGTTTCACCACCTATCTGGCCCACCATTTTAATTTTCCAATTGACATTACTTAATTTATAACCTAAGTATAAATAATAAAAAATATGCATAAAGAATTCACATTGTTCTTTTTCAATGATATAGACTTACAACTAGTACTTCAATAAATCTTAGTTTGAGATCCTAATGGTATTTGACATAAAATATATTGTCCTTTAGAATGATGATATCGTAATAAGTTATAATGATTAATTAATATTATATTCAAATTATTTTTCCAAATCAGAATTTATAAGTCGAACCATCTTGTCCCACCACTGGGCTAAGACTGTTCTATAAGTTCTAATAGAAACTACTTGCTTATACATAACTCAGTCTACAAAAACAGCACTACAGTAAGTAACAGGTTTTTATTGTACAATACAATAAAAACCTGTTATTTGCTGTAGTGCTGTTTTTGTAGACTGAGTTAAGATTGTTCTATTTATATGATGTTATGTTTTTTTATTTTAAGATCCTTAATCTTATTGTCGACTAATAATTTCATATCAAAATGTATATTTATAGCGATATTTTTTAAAATAAAATTTGTAGATTTTTAGCACAAATATTTACGATTTTATAATCAAAATTCTAAAAACTTCTCCTATTTATTTTCTTCATGTAACTTTACCACACTTATGGCCACATTCTTCATAGATTCTGGATTTAATTGTGCAAATAACTCCTGTATAAAAAAAAAACTTTTAGAGTATTGTCTCACTTTAATACATGATAAAATTGACATTAATATGTTATCATTATGTTACACATTTTAAATAATTAAAATCTATACTAGATAAATTAAATTTAAATGATCTTAACTGAAACCTCTGGTAGATAATGGAAACAGCACTGGTGATCAATATTTAGTAGTATATTGTCTTCATACAATATTATAATCAATTATTTAAATTAATTATATAATATGCATATGATTGTGTATTTATTTATCAACAGTGTTTCTATTATTTAAGATATTCAGATACTGAATACAGTAAAACAATACTATCTATTGTGAAATTATATTATTATTATTATTATTGAATTCTAAAACTTAAAACTAATAATAAAATTTATATACTGTATATAAATGTAAACATTTTATTCCTTTTTAAATTTCTCTAAAGAAGTCGATTAAAAGTAAGTTATATAAGATGTTAGCACAGTTGTTCAAACCTAATCTCACTGATCTTTAGAAAAGTGAAGGAAGAAAAAGAAGAAGAAGAAAAAAAAAAATATGAGATTTTAGACTACGGTTTCTGTGAAGATCTAATTTTAACGGTTATTTTGTCCTCTTTCAAATGGTTTAACAGTTACCTAGTAGTACGGATGGAATGTTTCCTAAGGACAGAATTTCTTTCAGATGGCGACTCGGAAGAAAGAAAGAAAAAAAAAAAAAACGAAAATAGTTCTTTGGTATAACTGTTTCGGTTCGTTGCTTCGGTGAGAATGCTGTAATGAGAATTTTTTTCGGCAACAGTTTAAAGATATTTATTTAATAAACAACGTAAACGTGGTCGTTAAAAAACGTTAGATATATCCCAGACGTCTTATGAAATAAGAATTAGCGTGCCGAAACTCGTTTATAAAAATTAATGCGCAATATTTATAAAAAATAAAAAGTCGCCATTTTGGATAATGTAAGCCATTAAAAAAAATGATCTTATTTAATTTAAAATTTTTAGTTTTTAAATTAAAAAATATATATATTACCTTAAATTTAAAAGAAATATTCTTTTAATAAAATATATTTTTGATACGTAAAAAAATAATTTTTATGGATTAGTTAAAAAGAAAATTTTAATTTCAAAAATTAAAATATATTTTATTCATTCATCTAATTTTTTTTTCGAAATCTAATTCGTCAGAATTTTACTAAATCCACATTCTGATTGATATGATTTTTTTTTTTTTTCTTTTCGGTTTTCTCGGAGGTTTGTCCTTTCGACAAAATGGAGATATATAAAAATAATAGTTTATTATAATTGGCTCCTTCGTATAGATGACAGGTGAAATGGAGAAAGAAATCAAATAAATCTGGTGTTTTGATCCTCCATCTGGACATTTTTTGTGTGCCAGATGCATCAACCTCGTCTGTCAATATTTCATTCTTTTCTTGCTCGCAACTTTACATCTGTTGTATAAAACCGCTATAAATAGAATTTTTATTTTACTAATAATTGCGAAAATTACGCTGTTTTATTCAGAATAAATTATAATTAACGAGAATAATAATAATACAAATAAAAAGTAGCCATGACGATGGTTATCAATTTTAACCATTCGGACTTAAACATAAACAAAAAAATTTTTTTTTATTTTTTATGTAGAATATTATAATTAAATTAATGTAATATAAAAAGGAATTTGTTATAATATAAATGCTAATCCAATATATATTTCGTTCTGAAAGTTTCTAGTTCTTATATAAAAAGGTAATGCAATATCTCGATACACAAAAAAAAAATTTTTTTTCATAAAAATATATATATATATCGATAAAGGCTACATAAAAAAAAAAAATATAAAAATTTTGCAACATTTTATATTTCTGTCAAGAGGAAAAAATCCCGTTTACAGAATTTAACAAAAATAAATAAAAAATGACATAGGGGAAGGACAGTAAACAATCTCTTTTTCACGTGACCACAACATGGCCCCGCGTGTGCTGAGTATGCCAACAGTAACTTACCTTATCTCTAGCGAACAGGATAGGTGTTTAGAAACTGTTAAAGTGTGCGCCATCGATCACCAAGTGTCTTAAGTTGATTTCTTTGTTAAGATAAAGCGTAGTGTTTTTTTTTTTTTATCCTTATTGCACTGTGATTTAGTCATTAAAGATTTAATGTGCGGTTATACCAAACACCATTTTTTTAGAACTTTATATTGTGTGTAATTGCGAAAATTATGCCGAACGATACGTAAATATTTCGCTTTAATGCGAAAGATTAAACCCCGTTATAAAGATACGAGTAAATGCGAAAAATATAATGGGCAAACGAATACCGTCTCTCGTATCTTTTTTGTTTTTTTTTTAACCTCATTATAATCTAAAAATAAATAAATAAAAAAATGGAAATTATGTAGAATACAATGCAAAATTCCAAGTTATTTTCTATAAAGATGAATGCTGATACATTAAGCATGCAACCAGTAAAAATATCTAACCGAATTAATAATATGACAAATGAATAAAATATGAATAATTTATAACACAGTTAATATACATCCAAGCTAAATTTTGAAAGAATTCGTTAAAAAAAAGTTATCAATAAAATCGTTTTTTTTTTTATTTCTTTTTTTTGTAAATTCAAAAGTCGGATTTTTCTCTTTTATTATTTTAAAAGATGAAAAATTTCTTCCCGTAGCCAATCGGAAATTTTTTATTATTTTTTCTTTAAATCTATGACGTCATTGGTAACTATTTCTCTCCGGGGAACATTTTGTTAAGATGGTTGATTCTACACGAATAGGAATAATTTAATACTAGACGCCCCGATCATTTATCATCATTCTTATTTTCGGATGGTAAAGTATGTATACATTATATATATTTTTTTAAACCAGGAATCAATCAATCAAAAATTATTTCGGCTTTATATTCTTCTACTAACTTCTAAAAAAAAAAAAAAAAATTTTTTTGCAAATAAACCTGTATATTATCTTCTCCAGTTATGTTAATGTAAACAATAATAATAATCTGTCATATTGATTATTTTTAATGATTTTATATATATATATATATGTGTGTGTGTGTGTGTGTGTGTGTGTGTGTGTGTCATTTGTTATTGACTTTTTTCGCCTGATGAAAAAATAATTTTATTAAAAATTAAACCGATAATCAAACCTCAAACTTGAATTACTCCCAAGAGACGTATATAATGTCTTAACTTCGTTTAACTAACTGCATAATTCATCGAAGTAAAAGAACGAATGAGTGGAGATCTTTAATTAATTATTTTGGTAACTAATCTTTCATAATTATATTGAAAAGGCTCATTTATTTATTTATTTATTTATTTTTTGGTGGTGGTTCTAACGTTTAAAATCAGTATGCAGCTCGGTATTTAAATTTATATGCTGCAGCTTTGATAATCAACTTGAAATCCTGTGATCTATCGTTCTTAATACGATTAAACCGAGAAAAACAATAAAATTCTGTTTAATAAGTATGATCGAATTTCGTCCGAAGAGCAATAGATCGTCGTTAAAACACATACCACAAAAAATATATTTTTTTATGCATTGTTTTTATATAAAACGAAAACAATAAAAATTCTTTTTAATAAATATGATCGAATTTCATTCGAAGAGCGACAGATTAACAGTTCTTAGTCTTTTCATAAGTGCGTACCACCAAAATCAATAATTCAAAAATTTTAGTACCCCAATAAAAATATGTTTCGTATACAAATAGGAAGGCAAGATTATACACGTACCACTAGTCATGTCTCGCGTACCATCAGTGGTACGCGTACCACTGGTTGAGAACCGCTACGATAGATCATCATTAAAATGCATGCTACAAAAAATATATTATTTTTATGCATTACGTTTTCATATAAAATGAAAACAATAAAAAATTGTTTTTAATAAATATGATGGAAGAGCGCTAGGTCATCATTAAAACGCATATCCCAAAAAAAAATATAATTTTTATGCATTACGTTTTCATATAAACGTTATATTTCATATAACGTTTTCATATACGTTTTCATATTTTTTTTTTGTTTTTTTTTTTGCATATTCTTGTATATGCAAAAAATAATCGCTCTCCTTAGAATTGCGACCCGACATTTGAGACAAATATATATATATATATATATATAGTATATCGCAAACGACATCGCGTCGCTACTTTCATTCGAAAATTGAATTTATTTTAAATCTATATACTTATTATTAAAAAGCTTTTTATTATTAAAGATAATTTTAATATATTAAAAAAAAAAATTTAATATTCAATCAAACAATCAAAATTCTGTTTAATAAATATGATCGAATTTCATCCGAAGAGCGATAGATCATCATTAAAACGCATACCACAAAAAATTGTATGCCTTTTTTATATTTATATATATATATATATATAAGGAAACTTCAAAAAAAAAAAAAATTAATTTAACACTTACTTATCGAATGTTAAATATAGGAAACCGGAGCATTAATAACTGGAAAAAAAAATTTATGTTAATTTCCATTTCATTTTAAAGGAGGGAAAGTTAAAAAAAAAAAAAATTATTTTTCATTTCGACGAATATATATCAAAAGCGAGAAAATTAATTTGGATCATTTCCAAACATCTTTAATAGATTCCTCTCATTTTTATTTAATCTGCATTGGATAAAAATAAAAAAGTCAGTACACTTCAATCCGCTGAATTCCCAAATGTGTATCTCCGTTGATAATGTATTATTACTTCCTTATTTAAATTATTAAACCAATAATAATAAATCTGTCGCTAATGTATTGAATATCCGGCCGAGATTGTAAATTTTATAATGGAATCCATTCATTTTAATTAACTACAAGTATTTCCGAACTAACGTTTTAATACGAATAACTTTGGTAGTTTTATTATTAATTAAATAACGTTTGATCGATTTTTATGTGATTTGTGGTATTCGAAGTAATTAAGGATATAATTAATCGATTATGGAACGATAGGATAGCGATTCCCAACGGATAAATCGATCTGTTATTAGATGGATAAAATCGCCTAAAAGTCTAATG
>WUQG02435584.1:0-13979 GCA_011317285.2 Androctonus mauritanicus
GTGGCAAGAATGCAGGCAATTGGCACATCTCGCCTGTGTCGCGATATCTGTAGATGTGAGATTTATTTTCCAGAACTGGAAGAGCGAGATGTATTATATTATGTAGGATAACATTATTGATAAGCCATCGAGTCCTTAATATCTGTGTTTTTGTCATTAGTATTTCCTTTGAAATTTTTTAAATTAAAATCTTTGTAAGAGATCACTTTTTCTGAGCCCTATGTCTTCTTTTTGGGGGTCAACAGATGACGCCACTTTCCATTCTAGTAGAATACTACGTGGCGGGGCGAAAGAAGCCCTTCCACAGGCTGCTCACCCCTGCGGAGGGGGCAGCCGGATTGTGAAGGACGGGGATCGACGGGCCCGGGCCCGGACCACAGCCGTTTGTCTTTGTATACGTTTGTTACAACTTTCCCCACTTGATGTTGCAACTATACCCGTGCATGAGTAGATTGTAACAATCAGCAAACTTTAGTTTTTGCTTTGTTGCTCATAAACTGCTATAGGTGAAAGGTTGATTCTGTGCCTCTATGAAAGTGACGAGTGGGCTTACTGAACAGTAATATATTTTGCTTTATATATAATCACCGAGAAGGAACAGAGTAAAAAGTTATAAAAATGTTACAACTATAACTATCTTCCTCTACATACACATATGCATTTATATCATTGTGAAACAAACAAGTGGTAGAGGGGCAGGATGAGAAGTTACGTAATTCGGGATAATACAGTAATTATATAAAGTGTATATATTATATAATATATTTAATCTATTTAAAAAAATATCTTTATACATATAAGTTTATATTATAATAATAATTCAATATATCATTTTTATATTAATAATTAATTATTAATATAATTAATATTATATTGAGATCTTATATATAATGTTGTTATATAATATTTAATATTATAAATAAAATTTTTCTGATAATATTATTATACTATATAGTAATATTTAATATTTTTTATATATATGTAAAGTATTTCACACAAATATTATCGAATTTTGTCAATATAAATTTCTTTTATTCTCACTTAACTAAACTTTTACTTCAGTTAACTCCAAAAGAATGTCTTTTTCTTATCTTTCAACCATTATAATTATTTTTTTATAACGGTCACCTCCACATGACATCCTATCCTTCCAATCCTATTTCTCTACATATACATGAAAGATATAAATGAAAAAATCTTTCGTATTATATATTGTGTTGTATTTCTGAGAGAAAAATACAGAAATTGATTAATTCCTCTTTTCAGAAAAGAGTTACTTCATAACATCATAAGCAGTTCTAAACGAAAGAGATTTGTTTCGTTCTTACAACTATAAATATATCTTTCTACTGTCTTCAGAAACACAATTTCAATTTCTTTTTATTTATTATTCAAATTATTTAAATATAATTTATAAACTTTCAAATTGTCATTGATTTATATATATTTAACAAGCTTTAAGACGAATATATCTTCCTGTAAAAGAAGACAGTATTGAAAGAAACTAATAAAGAAGGGGAAAACAGAGAATCATTCCCATCATTGATCCACATATCTGTGATACCATACTTTACTGTATAAACTATATACTGGGGCAGATTTAGGCATGATTTTTAAAGGCGGCAGCTCAGGGCTCCGATCGATCAAAGGGCCTCCTTAGAGGTCAATATATAAAAAAAAAAACAGTTTAATTTAATAATGAATAGTACAAGTTTTTTCGTACCTATATAAAGTTTAAATCGTTGGTTGGCCGCACTATTAGATTTGAATAAAATATCTTTGTTTTAAATGTCAGTAAATAGTAAATACGACTCTGTTGATTGTCGGTAAGATCAAAATATACTTTGTCATTTGTCAATTACACAACTAATGTGGCGAGGTCGGAATGGGGTCTAGCTCCTCTAAAGCGTGCTAACTTAGCATAGCTCTCAACGTTTGAGATTTTAGATTAATTTGGTAGGCTCCTAAACAATGTTAGTCCAGGGGTCTCACAGTTAAAGTTCCCTCCCTGACAATATTAAGTAGTAAATTAGATATCCTCCAATTAGCCTATATTTCATAACGAAGTCATTCTCTTCTTGACAAAGATAACAATGACTTTATGTTGATATTTCAAATGAATTTCAATAAAACTGCATTTCGACAAGCAATTTTGAATTTTTTCATTAAGTAATACAAAACCCATGATGGATTGAATCAATATTAAGTACAGTATATGAATATATTATGCTTAATATTAATTAATGTTATATTATGTAAATTATGTTAAGTACATTAATCAATAATAATGTACTTAATATAGTTAAGAACATAATATTGAAATATACCAATAAATATATTGAAATAAATTTTCAGAGAATCCCTTAAAATTATGGATGATTCTGATAGAAATTTCATTTTTTTTATAAGAATTAATAATTTTTGTAATTACATGTCCCTTAACCATATCACATCCCATCGTGTTACAAGATAGGTAGCGCAAAAAAAAAAAACAAAACATAAAAATCAGATCAGTTTGGGCACAAGACCCATAAGCGAGATTTAATAGCTGCAGGTTAATCCGAGAATAATTCCCACGAACTAATATATTAAAGAAATTTCAATTTTATAAATAATAAATTAAATTACTATTATACTAAATTTGCAGTTTTATAAATACTTGATATATTCATAGGCGAATTAAGGAATTTTCTTTTGTATTGGCCATGGATAGTAACAGGATCTGGTGCAATGTGATTGATTTTATAATAATATTAATAAAAATTCATATTTAAAATTTTATAGCATGGTGTTATGCAATTAAAAATGTACTTATAATGCAACATGTAAACAGTTACATCTGCTCATATTCGAAAATATTATATTTTATGAGACAATTGAAAGTACGAATTATTTAAGATAAAACTTGATCAATAATGGAAAATTTTCTTATAAAATTAGAAAACTTGTGTTATAACCATGAGAAATATAAAACATGTTGGACCACATGTCATAAAAGTCGATATAATCCAAAATAAATATAACTTACATAACTACAACTAAGACATCTATGCGATAATATACGTATTTAATAGAGGAAGATCAATGAATAATTTGCCACGTTAGTACTAAATTAAGAAACAAAATTTATCATAATTAAATAAACAAATGATATCTTTTTATAATTAATTAATCATACCTGCAGATATTTTTAATCCAGACAGACTTGAGCAATTGCTTTTACAGGTGAATCTAATAAAATTTTCCAACCACATAATCTGAATTCATCAGAGATTGTTGGTTTTATAATGAGATCTTTCGTGTCAGATTCAAAATTCTTATCACGAATTTTGAATACGAAAATTATACTAAATTGTATGTTTAAAAAGCAATGATTTATTATATGAGTTAAACCAATCATTTTGATAAAGTAGATTATTCTAGACATTTTTTTCTAATTTTGAAATTTAGAAGTGATTATTAACTTTTTAGGAGAGACAGTACTTAAGAACTCGTGGTCTTCAATATATTCAAGATACACGCTATAAATTTTCAGTACAAATAATGTATTACAGTTTATAAACTGTTAGTTTTTGAAAAATATTTCAAAAATTAAAATCCGTGTTCACGAAATACTAATATATTTATGCTTACTACTTTTAGTGTGAAAGATTGGTAAACATCAGTATCACTAAGAGAACCAAGAATAATTTGGTTAGAGAAATAAATACAGACATAAAACTTAAATATTTGAAAAATAAAGATGGTAAATTTTAAACGATTTTTAAAATATGAGAAGAATTATGAAAAATACTTTCATAAGTATTTTGATATGTATATATTTTCACGCGGCAACATAATTAAATCTACTTTAAACAAATTATTAAGAGAAATAAAATTAATAAAGTAAAATATCTTCAAATGAAGAAGAAAAAAATTACCAAAAAGCTAATGATAATTTGAATATTATGTTTACGTTTTATGAAAATAAACAAAATAGTAAATCATATAAAACAAATATTATTAACGCTTCGCATTAGACTTTTCTATTGTTATTCTATGTGAAAATAATTTTAAATATTGTTTATATGGATAGCAACCATGATAAAATAAACATTAGCATTTCTGAATAAGCGCTGTAGGAATAAACATAAAAATACTGAATTTTTTTTCTTTTTTTTATATAATGACAAAAAAATAAATAGAGGATTAAAATTATTTTAATTTTAAAAAATCGGCCGCGTATTATGTGCTAATTATTGTTCCTAGAACTGTTTTCATGACATAATAAAATTTGTTATAAATCGCGGATTTTATTGATTTCTAACGGTTATTTATATCTGAATTCATGATCTTCCACTTGAATTTCAATATTAATGAGTTATGCTAACTGAATAATGATAGCAGTTAAATTAGATATATTTTTTGTGTTACGATATCAATGGGTAGTCTGTAACTATGGAGAGAGACATTTAAATCTATTGCACTATAAACAACAACAATCAAAGGCATTTTAATGTCCTGCCAACGGGCCAGTTTTAAACTGATGATGGTTTTTAATAAAGAATATCGAGGAAAAAATATATTAAATGTTAAATATATAAATTAATAAAATTATTTGGTGAAATGTTATAATATATCCATAAATATACTTTTAATTACTAATTATAAAACATTTTTCCTTACACCTAGAGGGAAAATAATTAAGCCATGTAACAAATAAATGAAACAATCAACATATATAATCTAATAATGGTGTAAAGGATAACAATTAAATCAACGGTAACGTTTATATTTAAGTCGAAAGCAGAAAAATTAAATATATAAAGTGAAAGAAACTGCAATACATTAAATAAAAATTGCTACAATGATGCAAATCCCAAATATCATGTAAGCAAACAGGCTTGAATAGTTAAAAATCATTGTCAGAAGATTAAGACAAGACTGTATAAATGTCGTAAACTCTCTTCAGTAAAATAAGGATACTCAATTAAAATATGCTTGATAGTAAGAGCACAGTGGCACAGATCAGAAATTGGTTGGGCTTCACCCATTTAAAGATGCCCAATGGATGAATCACCTATTATCTATGCTGATACTGGCAAAGAAAGTTCCTATCCCATTGCTATGAGAAGTGTTCCATTATTCAAATAATTGTTTGATCTTGTAGCGTTCGCTGTTATCTTGTTCATACGCTTCAACATTTTTGTCAGCTTCTAGATGACGATGGGTTTAATAAAAAAAAAGAGATGTTCAAATGGTGTAGGGGTGAAAGTAGTTGATTTTTGCAGCGATATTTATACATTCATTCTCCTCAATAATAACGTGTTCCCAAACTCTACAAAAGTATAAAAGTATATCCTTCTTCTTGAGCGAAAAGCTTCTTGACGTGGAAAAGAATAGTGTGTGAGGAAGATTTTAACGAGATAAGAGTTCCGCAGTGTACTCAGTGAATCAGAGTATATGAGGTTTCTATTATTGCATTTCTTCCTAATATACTTCAGAGCAAGACGAATTGCATGCAACTCAGCCATGAACACAGATGCTAGTGGGGAACTTATTCACTAGATATAAACTTCTGTACTATTAGACAGTTTAATATTTTTAAAGATCGAACATTATATGTATATGTTTTACATAAAAAATAATTTTTTAACTGAATTATTTCAATTTATTAAAATATATATTTGAAAATATTTTCGCATTAAAAGCAAATGCAATTTTTTATAAAAATTTTTATATTTAAAATGTACTTTTATATGGCGACTTGAATAGCTAATTGATAACAGATTCGTTGTGTGCTTTTCAATTAATTCTAAACCAACAGATGAATAAATATGAATACGACGTGTCACATAACATGCCAGATAGTTGGCAGGCCGCCATCACGGTGCATTGTCTACCACCCAAAAATCGTGCCAAAATAAGCTATTTTATATTTAATAGAAGAAAGTTTTGTGAATGTAAAGCATGCAACTGTATAGTGTAGTGTGCGTGATAAAATTGGATGGACTGCTCAATGTTAGAAAAATGAAGCCGGTTGAAACGCAAGTTGAAATGTTCTAATTTCGGCTAAGAATATAGCGGACGCGAACGTAACATCGACGATATAGCAAGTTGGCTTTGTTTTGGTGGCCAGACGTATCATTTATGTTAATAAGTATGATGATCAGATTCGAACAAAATCAATTTCCTATATGGTGGAATTTATGTTGGCATCCCATCAACAGTTTGAATACGGAATTAAGCGGGCCAAATATCCATACTGTCTGAAGACTGATGTAGGATACGGAATTAAATTTGTTTCGAAGGTGGTGAATGGTAAGTGCTGTAGAAAAGCACGTGGTCATCCAATCAATGTCTTAACGGATATTTTAAACAAATTATGGTATATGAAGCTAAACATCTTTAGTAGTTAGATCAATTAGAATCCATATAATGTAAGTTTTACGAGAGTGTGCTAATGTATGAAAAATTCTACTATAAAATGATAATTTTCAAAAAAATCCTAAAAAATAAGAATTAAAACAATAAATTTTGGAAAGCATTTCATATAACTTTACGGAACTGTATGTATTTTTAGTGCATTCTACACTTAATACGACAGTAAAAGAATGTATGAAAAAGATACTTTTAAATATTCTTTTCCTGGCAGATTTTGGTCCATCTAAAAATTTTACTGATCATTATTTCGATTTTCACGTTAGTTGAAATATATATAGAACTAAAATTTGTGTCGAATGCTTAGATTACAGTGATTTATTCATTGAAAAATTATCGCTGCTCTAATTAAACTCATATATAACACAATAGGATATATATATATATATCTTATACCATTACAGAGGTATTATATTTAAATGAAAATATTTACCTGAAATATTACTCTTGTAGCTGTATCAAATGTTCCACATGAGTCGCTCTGTGCTTCTATTGCAGCTGCTAATTGTTGGAATGTTTGTGGGACTCGTTGGTACACGGGAGCAGTGACGAAAGACATTAGGATCTGATTGTAGCCAAACGTTAATACGAATCTTAATGGAAATCGACTGACTGAGTCCAAGTTTGTTCCTAAAATAACGAAAAATAGATGTATTCGACAGCGTTTTATTAAGACCATCATTGCAAAAAATCAGAATATAAAATAGAAACCTTGTCCAGCACATGTTCCAAATAAATACCAAATTGTTTTCTTAAATGACTAAAATTTTCTGGTTTTACTTAATTTACGTTCGTATCGAATCAGAAGAGATATGACTAAACTAACAAAAAGTAAGGAAATAAAAATTGCAGTCCAAATCTAGAAGAAAAAATATTTGAAATGAAAACGGTAAGATGTTCTGTAGCTTTAGCAAATATTAATATTTAATAATAATACATTATTATTATTCTTTTACATCTTGTACACATTGTAAATGCATCTTTAAGGACAGGTTGCACGACTTTCCATCTGTAGAATCATGCAGACTTTTAATCTGCAGAACAGCTTTAGTAGAATAACTTCAACCCGTTCAAAAGATCTTAAAATTAAGTATAGAGTGTTGCACCAGGCGTACGTTAGACACATCACTCGATGATAGTCACGGCGCATGCGCTTTACCATATAATAGATTTGAACTTGAAGGCGCGGATTAGGTTCGGGGCAGACTTTGGGAGCTCTGAAATAACACTATTTTTTTGGTCAACAGATGACGCCACTTTCCACTCAATAAGAGTACTAAGTAGCGGGGCGAAACAAGCCCTTCCACAGGCTGCCCCTCCGCAGGGGTGACCCCCATCCGGCTGACCCTTCCGCAGGGGTATGGGGAGGACGGGGATCGACGGGCCGGGCCCGGACCCCATGATAAATAATTTTCAAGGGGTGGGTGTAATTGGAAAAGAGGTGATTAAAATTGAATGATTTGCAATGATTTACTTATGATTTAATGAATTGCAATGATTGCAATTCATTAAATCATTGCAATTCATCAAATCATTGCAATCATTAATTTAATAATTGCAATGATTTACTTAAACTGATGGACCCGGGTTCGAGTCTCGGGACTCAAACCCGGGTCCACCAGTTTAAGTAAATCATTTGCAATTGGAAAAATTGACAAGATATATCCGCTTTCTATAAAAGATATCATTAGCCTATATAATTTTATTTTGTTAATTGATATTAAAACAAAATAATAAATCCTTGTTCGTGTACCGTAGAGATTTAGAATTTTACATTTACATTAATACAGTAATTTCACAGTTAACATTAGATAATCTTCGATATATGTAGATTTATCATAAGTAGATCCGTTCTTACGTAATATTTCTGGCTAAAAATAAAAATACAAATATAACGAATTTTTTCCAGTTACCTCATTCGTCATATAAACATGTGTTTTATGAATTTATTAGGTGAGTTCTGCTTAAGGGAAAGTACCGAACCGGATGTCTTTTGTTAAACTGAACTTGTAGCATCGAAATTGCATCTGTGAAATAATAATCCACTTAACTTGTATGTTTATATTTTAATATAACTATTTTTAATTTCACTTCTTGGTAATAAAGTATACAGCAGTATTTTACTATTATATAAGCCACGCTTCGACATACGTAGGGTTTGACTCAACCATCGACATAGTTTAGTTGGGGATTGGCTGTATTCTATATACAATAATATTACTTAGTATGCAAGAGCCGAAAATCTATGAGATTTTATTTTTATAAAATGTTCCATTAGATATACTGGTCAATAAAAACATACAAACAACTTGAAATTTAATTACTTCAAGTTAATATGCGGCCGATTTTTAAAATTGAAACAATTTTACTCACCTCTTTATTTTTTCGTCATTATAAAAAAGAAAGAAAAAGAAATCAGTATTTTATGTTTATTCGCACTGTGCTTATTCAGAATTATTTATTTTATTATGGTTGCTATCTATATAAACAATATTTAAAATGATTTTTACATAGAATAATAATAAGAAAGTCTAATGCGTAGATTTAAAAATATTTTTGTTGTTTACTTTGTTTACTTCGATAAAACGGAAAAATAAGATTTAAATTATCGTTAGTTTTTTGGTAATTCTGTAAGATCCAGAGAGACCACAATAAATAAATATATATGTATCATTAATCAGGTGGGTGTCGAAAGAGAAAGAAAAATAAATCTACCTTAGTACATTATTTTAGAAAGAGGAAAATATTGTGGGGAGCACAAAGTTCAAATCTATTGTAATATGTCACTCTACACCTCATCGTGATTCAATCGATAATGACATATTAGAAGGTTAAACAATCGATTTGATTATCGTTGCAGTTGGCCCGGAGTACTCTGTCCTCCGAAATGAAAGAAGAACAATTAAACAGTTAAGAATTACGATTATATAAAGAATCGGATGACACACAGGTAACGCGATGAGGGTAAAGAAAGGAATCTAACGAAGGTGAAAGACGATCGAAATGTCTTCTCCTGGGAAAGGGAAGTGTTGGCAGAAACGGACTTTCGTATATACGTTTGGAAGTAATTGAGCAGTGGGTATCCGGTTTCGAGTGGGTTGCAATCATCGAACAGTCGGTCGCCTGTCTTAACACCTTTGGACGACCTAGTGAATACTGTGAAAAAAGTGCAAGTGGACTAAAGATTATTGTGTTTGGACTAGAGACGTGTTCATCGCTACCGACATTAAGATAAAGAGTTTCCTAACTATTTTCTTTATACAGGTATTCGTTCTCCGTCGTCTTTTCACGCTCTTTACATTTATATTTTCTCTCTCTCAATAGAGATCCATGGATTGTATAAACTGTTGTGTTGTTTTCTCACTCGTTCTGTCGACCAGTCTCACTCTGCCATTTTTAGTCATGTGAACTACCACGGGATCGCGGTAGGCTAACGCCTGTTCTATTCGTCCCGTCTAATCTACAATTCTTTCTTCTTCATATGAAGATATTTTACTTTATTAATTTTATTTCTCTTAATAAGTTGCTTAAAGTAGATTTAAATATGTTGCCACGTGAAAATATATACATATCAAAATACTTATGAAAGTATTTTTTATAATTCTTGTCAAATTTTAGAAATCGTTTAAAAATTTACCATTTTTATATTCAAATATTTAAGTTTTATGTTTATGTTTATTTCTTTAATCAAATTATTCTTGGTTCTCTTAGTGATACTATGTTTACCAATCTTTCACACTAAAAGCAGTAAACATAAATATATTAGTATTTCGTGAACACGGATTTCAATTTTTGAAATATTTTTCAAAAAACTAACAGTTTATAAATTGTAATATATTATTTCTACCGAAAATTTATAGCGTGTATCTTAAATATTGCAGACCATGAATCCTTAAATATTGTCTCTCCTAAAAAGTTAATAATCACTTATAAATTTCAAAATTAGAAAAAATTTTTTTGAATAATCTACTTTGTCAAAATGATTGGTTAACTTATACAATATATGATCGATTTTTAAACACGCAATTTAATATAATTTTCCTATAAAAGAACGCACATTCAACATTCGTGATGATAATTTTCTAAATGACACGAAAGATCCCATCATAAAAAAAACCACTAATCAGTCACGAAATCAAATTATTTTCGCTTACAAACTTTACTAGAGTCACCTGTAAAAACATTTCTTAATTATAAAAGGACGTAATTTGTGTATTTAATTAAGATAAATTTTATTTCTTAATTTAGTACTAACGTGAAAATTATTCATTTATCTTCAAATATTAAATACGTATATTATTGCATAGATGTCTTAGTTGTAGTTATGTATGCTTATTTTATTTTGGATTAAATAGAGATTTATGACGTGTAATACAATAAGTTTTTATATTTCTCATCATTATAACACAATTTTTATAATTTCATAAGAAGATTTTCCGTTATTGATCAAGTGTTCCTTTATCTTATAAAATATTGTACCTTCGGATATGAGCATTTTTAATTTTTTTACGTATTGCATTATAAATAAATTTTTAACTGCATAACACCATGCTATAAAGTTTTAAATCATTTTCTTTATTATTATTAAATCAATCACATTTGCACCAGATCCCGTTACTATCCATTCAGAATACAAAAGGAAATTTCATAATTCCTCTCTGAATATACATCAAGTATTTATAAAATTGCAAATTTAGAATATTAAACTTCAATGTATTAGTGCGTAGAAATTATACGCGGATTAACCTGCAGCCATTAAATCTCAATTATGCGGCATGTACCCAGGCTGACCTCCTGATATTTACCTTTTTTTTGCGCTACCTGTCTTGTAATATGATGGTGCGATATGATTAGGAGACAGGTAATTATAAAAAAACACGCGCGTGTGACAAAAATTATTATTCTTATAAATACGAAATTTTTATCAGAAACTTCATTAATTTTTAGCGATTCCCTGAAAATTTATTTAAATATATTTATTGTCATAATTCAGTATTATAAGATATTTCGATTTATATAAATGTTTGATAGAAGAATATAATAAGGGAAACTGGATATATTGTACTTAATATTGATTGAGGCCTTCATGGTTTTTGTATTAATTAATGGAAAAATTCAAAATATGTTGTCGAAAACCAATTTTATTGAAATTCATTTGAAACATAAATATACAGTACACGTAAATATTTCATACAATATATGTTGTTTCTTTCCACATCAAGAAGCTTCTGTTCCTTCTCTCGAGGAGGATACACCATTAACTTTTGTGTAGTTCGAGAACACATTAATAATCGGGAGAATGAACTTGCTGAGATCGCAGCAAAATCAGCTATCCTCACTACACATACAATTTCCATGTCCCTTTTTCTGACTTTAAGCCCATTATTAACGAGAAGCTGACAGAAATGTGGCAGCATTTGTGGGATGGACAAGGTAACAATAAATTCCACAAGACCAAACCATTGTTTAAGCCATGGGACACTTTTCATCGCAATGCGACAGAAAGTTTCCTTGCCAGACTCCGCGTCGGTAATACCTAGTTTACCCATAGGTATCTTTTAGTAGGTGACGCCCAGCCTTTTCTGATCTGTTCCAATACACTCTTACTATCAAGCTCGTTTGAATTGATGGTCCTTATTTTACTGATGAGAGTTTACGGTATTTTAACCAGTTATGTCTTAATATTATGGACTTTACTGACAATGATTTTTACATATTCAATCTTTTTTCCGTATTATGCGATATTTGGGCTTTTGTATTTAATGCCTATTTTACTCTACTTGTTTTTATTTAAAGTGTTGCAGTTTCGATTAATTTATATATTTAATTATGAGATACTTCGTATTAAATATATAATGCTACGGTTGATTTAATTTTAATCTTTTTACACCATTGCTACGTTACATTTTATTGATTTTTTAATTTATTTGTTACTTTATCTTCATGTACTATAATTTCTTTTAATGATGTATTTGTTGATCTTTAACCCGCTGTTTAGCGCAATTTGGTACATGAAGCCTTTGTGCCAATTGACGGGAATGAAACCAATCCACAATTTCACCAATATTAAAAGATCGACTATAGGTGGCAACCATTTTTCTTAAAATACTAGATAAAAAATGAATGACTCTTTTCGAGTGCATGTGTAGCGTTCCCATAGTCTCTCAGTATTACGTGATCTTCTGTCCGCCATTTTTTTGGCAAGGGACCGGTGTGTTTGTAAATCAGCGCATCTGAAACAGTCAAATGAATGTAAATATTGAATATTTTATCAATATGACCCCGTGTTGTGTAGTGAAATATAAAGATAAATTGAATGGACTATTAACTTCAAAAATTAATATACTAAACAAAATAAATAAAAATATAATTCAGTATGGATAAACAGGTGCATTCCCTGATCGAAAGTGATATTGTCAATAAATATATCCGTCTATGATTTTTAAATTGAAACTTCTCATAGATTTTAAATGCAATTATATAATTTAAGAATGTATAACTGTTCTCGATTTTTTTGTCAATAGATGACGCCACTTTTCATTCTGGAATAAGTGGGGGGGCGAAACAAGCCCTTTCACAGACTGACCACCCCTGCGGAGGGGTCAGCCGAATGGTGGAGGAGTTGGGATCGACCGATTGGGTCCGGACCCCATGATAAATATTTTCAAGGGGTGGGACCCGAGACTCAAACCTGGGTCCTCCAGAGTGGAAAGCCGAAGCGTTTCTACGTGGCCAATCCGGCCGACTCATGATGGATATTCCGAAATCGTGTAACAAAATTATTTAATATTTATTTTTATTTTCAAACGGAAACAATATTAAAAAGAAAGAAAAATAAATTATACCCGGTCCTGTTTTTAAACGATTTTGATTTAATACGAATTAGAAAAAAAAATTCATTCTCTTTTTACACGATTTGTTTTGATTTAACATGATCGATCCAAATTCTAAGAAGAAAAAATCTTTCGTATTACAGTGAATGCAGCCCTGGTTTCTCATTAGTCACATCCATGTTGTTGTTTTTGATTCCAATTAGAAAAGAAATTCTGGGGAATTCCCCTAATTATATGTATAAATTCAATAGAAAATTTGTTTTGTCTGTATTTTGAGTTTGGCATTTAAAGTGAAAAGTAACTTTTCGATATATAATGATATAAAAAATTTAATAAAAGTTAAAATCAAAATCTTGTCATGTGTAATTTATATTATTTTGCTTAATTTTTGTGTGATACAAAAAACATGATTGATCATAATTTGTGAACATGATCAATCATGTTTTGCTAACATGATTTTTCATATGGTTTATTGTATTATTTTTTGCTGATTTTTTAAGTCTGGTTCACTGTTGTCCAGGCTGGTAATATGATCTTATAGATATTTCGTTTTTCTGGTCTTTTTGTGTTCTGATTGTTATCAATGAATACTTTGATTATTGTTCAGTTTGTCATTTTGACTCCACAGTTATGTCGGCCGGATTGGCCACGTGGAAACGCATCGGCTTTCCACTCTGGAGGACCCGGGTTCGAGTCTCGGGTCCCACCCCTTGAAAATATTTATCA
>WUQG02435595.1:0-13978 GCA_011317285.2 Androctonus mauritanicus
TGAGATATTTGACCAGGAAACAAAGTAACAAGGCACAACAGCCATGGAGGCTTCTAATATTCGATGTCCATGTTTCTATTGACCTATTGTATTGGCCATTTCCTTAATCAAAAATCCTTTTAATTTTTATCCCACACCACCTCATTTTACTCTAATATTTAACAAAATAAGAAGGGTGTTTATGTAAATATCATTTAATTATATTCAATTGGGTATTGTGAGCAAATACCACCCCATTTCTATTTCTTTTGTAAACATTTGGTCTAATTTCATATCAAATATTTTCTTTAACTTTACATAATAAAAATGCAGTTATATCTATTTGCTACATAAATAATAAATATTGCTTCTATTGAGTATGTTTTAACTTATAAGCCATTTTTCACTGATTTCTGTCCTGATTTATAGAATTGAAAGTTTAATCTAGAAATAATAGGATTTGAAGCAAAATGTGACTATATGTTGTCAACAGTAATAAAAATTCAGACTTTTTATAAAAAATCATAATAATAAAATATAAATTTTGAAATAAAAAGAAATATTTACAAAACATTAAATAATATTACATAACCTAATACAATTCTAAGAAAAGTGTTTTATAGCTGCCCTCAAAAGACTTAAGATAAATTTATCCTATATCAAAGTTTCCTCCACAGAATGGAAAATAAATAAAACATTATTTCAAAATAATCCATTTTAATTTGTAGAAAATATCACCAAAGAAAAAATAATGTGCAAATCAAAAGTATTCACACTCTTGGAATTAATAATGTATAGATGAACCTTTTCTAATTATGATCATTTTAAGATGATTAGGATAGCCCTTAAAAAGCTTTTCACATGTGTCAATAGAAATTTTAGACCATTCTTCAATACAGAATTGTTCCAATTCACTCAAATTTTTTTAATGTGTCTGTTATGTACAGCTATTTTTAGGTGATGCCAAAGATTCTCTATTGCATTAAGGTCTGGACTTTGACTGAGCCATTCTAGAAAGTTGATTGTTATTATTCTTCAGCCATCTTTGAGTAGATTTTGACAAATGTCTGGGATCATTATCAGACTGGAACAATCAACTGCACCATAAATCAAGTTTTCTGACAAAGGACTTCAAATGATCAGTTAATATCTTTTGATAAACAAGAGAATCTGTTGTGCCATGAATAATGGTTTTCTTCAGTCCTATTTACTGAAAAACAATCCTTTAGCACAATACTCCCACCACCATGTTTCACAGTAGGGATGGTGTTTTTTCTAAAAATGCCTTATTCTTTTTTTTCCAAACATAACATGTGTCAGTATGGCCAAACAATTCTATTTTTGTTTCATTACTCCATAGCACTTTACTCCATAATAATCATTACTATCATGCTGTTTGGCAAACCTCAATCAATTGTCCTTATGATATTTGCAAAGGAATTGTTTCTTCCTTGGCCAGTGACTAGCAACAGACAAACTGATATGTCTGTTGTCATGACTTATGGTCAGACTCAGACATATCAGTTTCAATTTTGAAAAATTCAATCTTAATATCTCTGTCAATATAGGGTTAATATTTACTTCTCTCAATTTTCCTGCATGAACATAGTGGAAGGATCTTCTTTTCTCCAGACCTAAGAAGAGCTTTAACAATATCATAAATCCTATACTCTTTGATAATTGATACAACGAAACTGGAATTATCATCTGCTTGGAAATCTTCTTATAGCCATTTTCAGTTTTATGAAGGTTGACAATGAACTTCCTGAGATTTTCACTGAACTTTTTACCTTTGCCCATGCTGATTATTACTATACATTGAATAGAGAAGGAATACAGCCACTTTTATATTTTTGTTAATTTTAGAATCTTTCAATGAGCTCTTAATGTACTTGTTATATGAAAATATGCATATTTTTTGTATTCTGTGGATGATATTATTTTTAACTGAATGAATGCAAATACTTTTTATTTGTGCATTATTTTTTGTTTGTTGATATTTTCTACATATTAAAATGAATTAATTGAAATAATGATTTATTTATTTCCCATTCTGAAGAGAAAACTTTGGCATAGGATAAAGTTATGTTTTTCATTTTATTCAAAAAAAAAAAACTACAAATATTTTGTAGGGTGTGTAAACTTTTGACAACAACTTGTATAATCAACAAATCTTAGAAATTATCAATTAAATGCATAAAAATGCTAATATTTATTAATTTTTCTTTCCTTCACTAATTTTCATATTTATTAAAAAATTTTGAAAAACATACAATAAACTAAATTTCAGAAAAGATGAAATTACTTTACCAGAGTGATGTTAAATTAAAATAAACAATTAAAGAGTCAAATCACCGGAAAATTTTAAATAGCATTAAAATTAACACTAAATTACAGGTAAATAGTATTGAATTTAGGTTTTGCAAGAAACTGAAACAGAAAAATATTTTAAAACTGTGGCATATAATTTTTAATTATAATCAAAACAGAATATAAAATAATTAATAATTATTGTCTTAGTATAAACTGTGATAAGCATTATATAGTTAAATAGCAAAGCTCTCCTATGAAAATTTCAATTAAAAATTAACTAACTACAATTAAACTACAAAAAGGCTGTAATATAAGAATATACAAATAATTATATATATTCACAAAAATAGCTTTAATAATACTAAATTTCATTCCCTTAATATTATTTATTTCTTTTTTAATATTTTAGTAAATTAAAGTAGTTAAGAAATTACTATTTTATCTAACTTCATTTAATTATATAACATAATACAAGTAGTCTTCAACTTAGGATTTGGTTTGAACCCTGAGATTGTAAGTCAGACCAGTCAGAAGTTGAAAATGTACAAAATTTATTGATTGCTTCTACCAATATTTATTATTACATTCTATCTTATCATAATAAACTTAACAAACAAAAATAAACAATTAGACACAAAAAGGAAGCTTTCTATATCAGACCATTACTCATGAATTTGAATTCATATGAATTGCATTGGCCAATCACAGAATTTACTGATTACATCACTGTTGTAAATACAGGTATTTGTAAGTCAAGGGCATCATAAGTTGAGGACTATCTAATTATATAGTATCATAACAATCCTGATTTATGATATTAATTATGTAATGAATCATGATATGCATTGAATTAATAAGTATGATGTTTGATTTTAAGATACAGTTTGATGATAGTTGTACAATATACTATAATGTTCACATACACTGCTTTTCTTATGAATTCAAAATGATTACAGCTCTCAAATTCAGGATTATTATTATATTTATACAAATAATGCTAAAACTATACACCAATTAATGTTTATTCAGCTTATTTAAAGTGATTTCGACTTAGTTACAGCCCTTTCCTGCTTTGAATGTGTTTTTAGAATTGTACAGCATGAGCAATCCTATAAATATACAGTATTGCTCATGCTGTAGTATTGTATTGCTCATGCCAAATGTTCCAGAATGATCAAATATTTCAAAAAATATGCATTTTATGAAAAATTTTTTCCCAAAAGTTATTTGATTTCAAAAGAGGCATAAGATGGCAGTATCTGTTTCATTGTAGATGGTATTGTTGATAGTGATCAAAAGATCAATTCAACAATACCATCTACATACATTGTTGGTGTGAAATAGATCAATTCAATTTTTTTAAATGGAAACACCCATTTTTTATTGCATATTCTAATTCTAATTCTACTTAAAAAAATAAAACTTATCTGAAATATTTTTTTTAAAAAAGTACTTATCACACGATATGAGCGATTAAAGTTACACCTTCAACGATTTCTGCTAAAAAGTTCTGGAACAGTTCTAAATGTTAGGTATCAGTTAACTACACAAATTCTTCTTATACTTGCCTTTATTCATATACTATACTAAGAAAACAAGCTCTTTGCAAGTACAATTAAGTTTTATTTGGCAAAACGTTTTCGGACTATCATATGTCCCTCATCAGTGCCAACACAAATCAGAAAAATTCTGATTTGTGTTGGCACTGAGGGAGGTTAGTAAGGTATCAGTTAGTTAGCGATATTGGTTTAGTGCAAGTATTTTTTGTACATTGGGAGAGAGAGAAAGAGAGGATACAAAAAGAGTGAGAAAGAATGAGATAGATAAGAGAGTGTTGATGAAATTAATTTATTAAATGCTCAAATTAATATTTTTCCACTGTTTGACAATATACTAGGCAATCATAGAAATTACTTAGTATATTTTCTATGTTTCTTCATAATTCTGCTAGCTAAAGATTTTTTTGGCATCAATTTGCTGAGCTATTTTTGAAAGAGGCACATGAATATATTTAAAATAGCAGTTTACAAAATCTCTAAAGCTTTATCATCAATATATGCAGTTTTTGGTCTTCCATATTTTGGTTTGTCTTTAATTGAACTAGTTCTTTCAAACTGTGATAGAATTTAATTAACAGTAGATTTTGAAACTGAAGCACAATCAGGATATGTATATCTGAACAAATTAGCAATAGTTTCATAAGATCTAATTTTATCATGAAATTCCTGCATCATAAAAACAGTAATTCTTTCCCTTTCAGCTAAGTACATTTTTACAAAATCAAAAGTGCTTGGATAGTTGTCACAGAGAATTGCCTCTATAAGTCATATCTTGTGATAAACACATTTTTTTTGAAAAATTCATGCTTTTAAATGAGAACCCTATTTTCTATTGCATATTCTAATTCTACTCAAAAAAAAAAAAAAAATACAAAACTTATCTGAAACATTTTTCAAAAAATATTTCATATAAAAGTTTTGCATATTTTTGAGTAGAATTAGAATATGCAAAACAAAATAGGGTTCCCATTTAAAAACATGAACTGACCTTTGGATCACTGTCAACAGCACTATCTATGATGAAACAGATACTGTTATCTTATACCTCTTTTGAAACTAAATAATTTTGATCTAAAGCATTTTTTCAAAGAATGCATATTTTTGAGATATTTGACTGTTCCAGAACATTTGGAATGCACTATATAATCCTTGCTGTATAGTTATGACATACATTTAAATTATTTAAAAAAATAAAACTGTAAATTGTTGCTTAATATATCAAAACATTTTTTCTTATGTATTCATACACATAAAATTATTTCTATACATAGAAAACTATATTGGTAGTTTTATTAATTTATGAAAACTAATAACTAATTTTTATAAATAGAAAAAACATGTTTAAAAATTATAAAACAAATTCAGTATCTACAAAATAAAAAGAGAGCTTTTTTTAAATATTAGTTAAATACAATGAAATTTTATATCAAAAATGCTACCATATTCATTTATTTATAATTTCAAATTTATAATATTCATATAAATAAGTTAAAATTATTATTTATTTAGTTGGTATATTTATTTAGTATATACTAGTCTACTAAATAAATATACCAACTAAAGTAATTTTTTGTTAAATTATTTTTTAAAAGAAAACTTAATTAAAATAAAAGAAATTTTCTTACATCATTATAATGATTCCGAAGTGAGGGAGCTGAATTTCCATTTGTTAATGAAATTGGTGAATTTTGAACTGTTGCCTTTATATCAACTGAAGGTTTCAATTTTGATGTAGTTATAGATTCTAATGATTCAGATGAAGCTATTGATTTTGATGAAGAATTGACTGTTGTTGAAACTCCTAATATTCCTAGATTAGTAAGTTGATCAGCCCTTAAAATTAATGGTTGAACAGATGCTAGAAATGAAATAAAGCAATATAATTTTATAATAATAATAAATTTCATTATAATAAATAATTATAAATTAAATTATATGAGACAAATCCTAATTATTTTATATATTTATCAAACTTATGAAAACAACTTTTAATGTTCTTAGTAAACAGAAAAAACTTTGAAATGAAAGAAATTGTTTCACAGACCAATATTCATTAAAAATTAGTTAAATATGACGAAACTTTATATCAAAAAATATGCTAAAGTTATCATCATCTGTCTGTCCCGATTTTCACATAAAAAAATGCAATTATTATTTTAAATATCATCAAATCTACTGATAAAATGACAATCATGATAATCTATTCAACTAAGACAACTATAAATACATTATACAATAATCTTGTTTCTTATTTGTTTCAATAATATATGAAAGAAATATCTACTAATTCTTTTAAATCTAGTTCTACAGGACTATTCAAAATTATATAATTAAAATGTCTCAATGTTAAGATTAAATGAAAAAGAAAAATAAATAAAAATATTGAACTGAATGATTTTTTTCATTTTTTAAATTATTTGCTTCCATTGCTAGAATCACAGCATGCTATTCACCATTAATTAATATTATTTTAAAAAACTGCTATTGATAAGAAACTTGTTCTTTGGGGAAAGAGATCAGTAACAGTGAAATAGGTGTTGTTCTTACAGAGATGATTCAACCAAAAATAAATCCAATAAATTTTAAAATTTAAAAACTTCATGGTTAAAATTAAGCTAAAAAAAAAAAAAATACAGTAAAATTCTTCCAGTCAAACACAAATGGGATTAAAATGCACCCATAACACTATCAAATATGAAGAGCCAGCCAGGAATTTAATTTTTGATTGTTTAATCAATAAAATTTTGTAAATAGGGAATTTAATATTACTAAGTATTTTCAATGCATTTATTTAAATAACTGAAAAGATATATCTAATTTATATCAAAAAGTACAAAAAAAGATTGTTTATAATATATCAAAAATCTTAAATCAGCTAATTTCACTTATAATTATTATATTTACTCAATTAATTTTTACTCATATTAAAAAAGAAAAATTAACAATTTTAGCATTTAAACTGTTTAATAATAGATAGATTTCTATTTAATTAATTTGATAATATGAAACAGCAGCAAAATAAAAATAAAATAAAAAATAAGACAAATTCACTAACTATAGATAAAATGAAAACTCATCCAGCAAACTGAGTGCCAAAAATGATGTCATGCAAGAGCAAAAATAATTAAAAATTTGTTAATTGAGTCAAATTATTAGAAATCAAATAATGATCAGATATATTAGAAATCACAATGTCTACATTGGACATAGTGATTCCAATACTGCAATCTGTCACAAATTATACTGTTAACTGTTTTTGTAGATAACTAAAGTTATCTATAAAAGCAAAATTAAAAACAATTATGGTATGCTTTATATATATTAAAAATATAAAGCAGGGTATTATATTAAATAATAAAAATTTTATGCTGCACAGTTTAAAATATATTTTTTTCAGTAATAGCATTTTATAGAATTGTTTAAAAACAATTCTATAAAATGCTATAATAATGCTTTTTATAAATATTAGCCTTAATTTAAAATTGCATTTTATATCTGATAACTCAAATGATATAGAAAATAATGCATTATATATATACATAATACTTAATTTATTAGAACTGTATATCAAGATGAATATCTGACTTCAGCTAGAGAATAAAATAGATGAATTTTACAGACAACACAATATTTAAACCTAATACTGTAATTATTTTTTAAACTAGTATATTATCACATATAATAATTATTGTATGTAGTGTTGGAAGAAAGAAAGTACTGTATATTAATTAGTTTTAAATTAATTATTGTCATATAAAAAAAATCCAAGCTCATAATTATTGTATTTTTTTTATAGTATTCCAACAGAAATGAAGTTCTATGCTTATATGGTAGTAAAATCTAATTTCATAATAAATTAAATATATCTGATTATACATCTTCCAGATTAAATATAAATTTGAGAAATTCAAATTACAGATAATTCAAAAATAAATTTAATAAAACAATAAAATCTGAAGAATTATAAATCTTACAAGAAAACGTTTCAACTTTAACTGGACTGGTTTGCTTTGGTTGAATTCTGAGAGTTGGAGTAACAGTCACAGTTGATGAATTTGGAAGAGTTGATTTTACCAGTGTAATAACAGGCTTAGTATTAGAACAAGATGTAGGAACTGGAGAAGTGCATACTTCTTGTACTTCAGGTGGTGTATTTGGAGGTGTTTCTAAAATTTCAACTTCCATTCTTTTATCTTGTTCAGAAATATTAATGGAAGAATAAAAATCCTAAAATTAAATATTTTGATTATTTTCAATGTTTAAAACTTTAATTAAATAGAATTTTAAATTTTAGAATACAAAATTCAAATTTAATTCAACTATTATTCAAAAATATAGAATATCCTCTTTTAAAAGAATTGAGAAATTTAATAGTTATTGTAAAATGCAATAAAAATAAATTATACTTTATATAAAAATAATTTATAAGAAAAACTGTAATTATAAGAAACAAAGAATCGATATTCAGGACTGGAATTTCTGTCATTGAAAAATTTTGTTAATCATAAAAGATTAGATTAATTTTTTTTCTATAATTTAACTTAAAAATGTAACTGTCAGTTTTATAAAAAAAAAAAAAAAAAAAATATAATTCAATTGCAATTTAAAATACTTTTGGGCAAAGCATATCATCAAATGATTATTTTATTAAATTAATATTTAAAATATTAATAATATTATTTATTTATATAAGATTATTACACTCAGTATTTTCATTCACAGATAATCTTTTTAGATTACAAGCATTATAAAAATAATCTCAAAACAAAATTATAAATATTGAAATTTGAAAACTCCATTTTATTATAAAATTATTAAAAATACTGCATTCTATCAGCATTAAAAGTGGATTATATATCATTAAATTACACTTAAAATCAACATAATCAAAAGAATAATATTTTCAATTCTTTACAAGTCATTATATGATCTTTTAATATTTAACTGTTACCATATAATGAAACACTCTAGAACAGTGGTTCCCAATTAGTTAAGAGCTCTTTCCTTTTATGTTTCTATGTAAATGATGCCATATGCCCTCTAAATTGATTCCATGGATCTCTAGGTGCCCATAGACCATAGCCCATAAATGAAACATTGCTTTAGAAAAAACATTAACATGAAAAATATTCCAATTAACAATTATATGGAAAGAAAAAAATTTAGCTTGTTGTACTCCCTTTTTTGACTACATTCAGGATCAATTATTACAGTGTAATCTAGATTTTTACATTATCACATTTTAGATTTTCCAATGGTATATGTTTAAAATATTTGGACCTGATATGTTTTCATAGAAATTAATGCAAAATTTTCCTGAAATTTACAATATCATAAAAGTGAAATTCCTTCTTTTTACAATAAGTCAGCAATTTGATTGTAAAATATTTACTGTGCTTTATATGATATTCAGAGTGAACTCTGTGTGCAAAAATTTGAGTATGTGTAAAAAGTAAATCCAACAACAAAATAATATTACTAACAAGTCTTTTGCCATTACATTTTTTTCTCCTGCTCTTTATATGTTTATGTTTGCTTTTATTCTCTTCTACTAAACTATGTATTTGTATTTTCAGATTAGTGATTTCAAATATGGTAATTTTGAGTTTGTGCTTTTGGACTTACATGTGATTTTGTTTGGATTAAATTCTTATTTCAAACTCTTAATACACAGTCTTTGATCATGTGTTTTGTTGACTAATTTGTTATTGAACATTTGATATTTTTGAGTTTTACATTTGACATTTTTGAGACTGTTTCATTATATATCTTTGATTTAAAAATGGCAATAAGGAAAAAAGAAAAGTCATTTGAAACAAAAGTTTCTATTTAAAAAAATATGAATTCATATATAGGAACAAGAATGTCTTTCACTGAGGAACTTGAACTACTTATTTTGAATTCCACTATTGTAAAAAAATTGGGTAATACTATATTGTGAATAAATTGTTTTTCTCTTAAGTTCTAATGTCACTATTAAATTCTGTCCTGAACTGCTAAAACCCTTTCAGAACGTAATATGATTGTTCAAAATTTGAATTGTAGAACCTGATGATGGCTGAATAAGCCGAAAACGTTTGTTATTAAAGTTTATTTAGTTATTTCCCGTAACTGCTGAGTAGTGCTTTATTTCTCTTAAGTTATGTTTTCCCCCATTTTACATCATTTTCTTTTTTCTCCCTAAAAAATATAAAATATGGTTAATACTGTATTAAGCAAATTTGTATTGTCTCTTTTTTTAAAAATATTTTTACTTTTTTGCTGTAATTGTTTCTGTACAGAATATATTTTAATAAAAATTTGCAATTTTATTAGCAATAGAATTCTTTATTGGGTTTTAACTTAAGCCTTAATTATAATAATTTCAAAACTTCAATAATTTAAAAAATTATTTTCTCTGTAATAGCTTCTGTCATATTAAGTTTTATATAAAACTTCATGTGTCAATTTTTATCAAAAATTGTTTTCTCAGTCTCTATAGCAATTTATTAACCAACTTTATAATTTAACATTTTGTTTATATTGTAATTTTTGATATTCAAATGCTCTTCTATTTATGATTTGTATACAAAAATTATCAGTCGTAATAAGATTAGAACAATCTAAATGATAATGTTTTTATATTTTAAAATATTCCTTCACTTTTTAACATTCAAATTTCAATGATTACTTTTACAAAATGTTTATAAATAAATGATTAGTTTGATAACGAAAAAATATTCAATCTCATAAAACTGTCAAAGAAAATAATAAAAATAATTTATAAATTCTCATTCAATTTACAAAAATAACTATATTTCAACAAATACTATATGCATAAAACAGAAATAAAATTTAGGATTTGCTATTTGATATTTCTCATAAAATTCTATTGAAAATTTGTTAGGAAATATCAAATAAAATGTTGTAGATTATAGATGAATACAATAATAGCTACACACTAAAAAATAAAAATTCTTGATGAAAAATACATGGATTATAATAAAAAATCTTAATTATAAATCCACAAAACCTTTCATGTTTGAGAAAAAATTTGTTTTCTAATATTACTGAATTGTTGTTTAACTGTTAAAAGCATTGCATCCCATTGAATCATATTTTTAATAGAAACTGTTAGTTGTTCACATGCTTTGATGATGCAAATATTTTCTATGCTGTATTTTAAATTAATATTCTCATATATAAAATGTAGCAATAAAAATAAAATACTGGTACTTATTGCCTTTACAAATTAATAATCTCTTTCTGGAAAAACTAACTGAAAAGATTAGAACTAAATTAAGATTTAGCTTCAAAAGATCATGTTAAAATCAGCAATGCAATTTAACATAATAAAATTAAATAAAGGCCAAAAAAGTCAATAGTTTATGATTATTCAATGATTTATTTGCCTAAAGAAATGAAAATATAGCTTTTAGAAGCAAACAAATTATAATAATAAAGAAATTATTCAGGTCAAATAAATATTAAAGAACTTTTATTTTTTAGTATTATTACAAGATAAGCTTTAATGCAAATAGACTATGACATTAGACATAATCTGGGTATACATGACTACTAGCACTAAGGCAGGAGGCTACATGAAGTCAAAATAACGACACATAAAATATTCTATTAAGAAGCGCTTTCAATTTTTAATTCAATCCTCTTCAGCTTCTACCATTTAAATACAAAACAAAATTCTATAGAACATAGAACATAGAAGATTTTCTTCTATGTTCTAAATTTCGTTTTGTATTTAAATGAATAGAATAGAATCTCGTTTAGAATTAGAATTTTGTTTTGTATTTAAATGATAGAAGCTGAAGAGGATTGAATTAAAAATCGAAAGCGCTTCTTATTAGGGTATTTTATGTGTTATTATTTTGACTTCATGTAGCCTCCTGCCTTAGTGCTAGTAGTTGTGTATTTATTGCAATTCGGCAGTGTATGTAGGATTAAGTTTACATAATCTGGGAATTTATGCTATTTACATAATATATTGGTAAAACTAAAAGATGAATTATTTCATTGGAAAAATCAAAATGGCTGCTTCTCAGCTACAATTTTAATGGAATTAATCAAATCAAAGATAGAATTTTTGATACAAGCCTAGTCATATTATATTGTATTGCTAAGCATGTTTTGAAATTTATGAATGTCTAGGATCGATTTATTGTAATTATGTTCAGATTTTTTATTTTTTTTTGATACTTCATATTTGAAAAAACTTACAAAACTGGAAACTTCTTAACTTTCTTATAAACTGGGAACTACTTATATATTAAATATAAAAATTTAGCTTACAATAATTTAATATATTATTATTATTTACATGTGAACAAAATTTAAATAATTTATTACATTATATTGTATTTTGTAACAACAATACAAGCTAAACAAAAATAAAAACATAAAAATATTTTGCTAACTGCTCTTGTTGAGGTAAAATATATTAAAGTTTCTCTCTCAATTCTGAAAAACAAGATAACAAAATTGAGAGAGCAATAACAGAAAGCAATTTTTCAAGCAGACAATGTGAATGATGATATATAGGAATTAGATTACAAATTCCCCAGCAGACAATTTGAACATTGTTCATAATGCATTCAATAATATAAAATATAAATTTTTTTTAAAGAATATAATTTAAATCTGAATATCCATATACCATTATATAAAAATTTGAAAACTCAATGTCATCTTTTAACTTCTTTAATGCCTTTGATATGTATAGATGTCAAAACAAAGTGATAAAAAAACTATAAAGAATGATTAGAAAAAATTTAATCCTGATTTTATTAATCCAGCTATTGTGAATCAGTTTGATAATGTTGATTACATGAAAAGATCCATTTTTGATGGCAGTTCCTAAATTTTTTCAGTTGCTGAAATATTTTTAAATTACTTTTTTACAAATGTTGTTTTGAATGGAACTGATTGGTAGAATTTGAATTTTTTATCTTATCTTGTGAATTTTATAGTCTATTTATGTCAAAGTATTCTGATTTTGAAATGAGATAAATGATATTTTTGAAATTTTAAGTAAAAATTGAATTTTTCATACACTGAGATATAAAATGCTTAAAACTGAAATAATATTGCAAATAATAAGAATATGGGTTAATTCTGTTAAAATAAACAAAAAAAAATCTTGTTCATTTTTTGTTACATTTTCACCAAAATTTAGGAGGAAATTGCAAAAAATGAAATGTAAACACTCTACAGTCATTTAAACAGCATGACACTTTTATTGCTTTACAGTAGCTACTTGCTTCCCAAGAAATTGCAGCCATACCTACCTTATTCCACAGCATGTCATATTGGATGGATTACTACAATAAACCATATGTACTTTTTATAAATTTTAGATTTATAAAAAGTTTTCATGGTTTATTGTAGTAATTCATCCTTTTTTATAAATTTTACCAGTAGTACTTTTTATAAATTTAAAAATTTATAAAAAGTACTGCTATAAAAGAAAAAGTTAATAAATATGAAATATTAATAAAAATGGTAATATTTTATTGAATTTATGTAATTTTTTAATAATTATATGACATAATATGAAATTACGACATTCAACGAAAGTTACATAACTCTTGGTTTTTTTTAAATTAATTTCTGAAAATTTTGGCTAAATTTCTTCATTCATAGCTTGTTTTATTCAGAGGAGACATAGTTATCTAAAATTATTAACTATTTCATTGAATGGCTAAAATTTCATATAAAAAATCACATTTTCTGCAATCTCATGTATGCAATGAAAAGTTGTGAAAAAAATAAAATTCCAAAAAATGCTTATATTGTTAACAATAAGCCAAAATACACTATAAATTTTGAAAATTTCAATAAGATTTCATCATTAATTAAGAAAGAGATAATAATTTAAATCTTTTGCATATTAAGTTTAATTTTCAGTAATCAGCAGGATGCAATTATATACAGAAATTTAAATATCTGGCATTCAAGGAGTTCAATGTTTGTTACAAATTACAAACTACTACAAATTGCATTTTTTCATTTCATATATTTTTAAATTGTATTTATTTTATATATGATGAAACATTTAGCATTGCTCTAATTCTTTCCAAGTTATACACTGCCGCTTAGTTAAACATGAAATTATCAGCACTATGGCAGGATTT